>CAXIVM010000250.1:0-18015 GCA_964035705.1 Porites rus | reverse complement strand
GTTTTTACGTACAGTCCATGTGGCACCTGACTACACGACACCTGAAGCACGACACCAGAAATGGTGTTGGCACTGAGCACTACCAAGCATGGGAGCTGTGCCGGAGGAGCTTAACGGAACAGTCTGAAGAATATGATTGTTCAATCGAACTCCTTGCTTTCACGACTATTGTGCACAGAACATACAAAATGCATCACAATACATCGAAATACGTACAAAACCAAAAAACTTTTGATTGCCTTGAGGCAGGGGTCCGGGGTTTGGGCTTTTGTTCCATTCAATCAGTGAATGCCATGCAAAACGGTTGCGCACAGAAAGCACAGCAGGTTCTTTTCCAAGCCTCCCTCCATCGATGAGATGTGTTTCTGCAAGGGGTCTTTTTGGCATGAGAACGGTATAACTTGGCTTTGGAAAACAAAGTGCCCTATGAGTTAGCGAGTTAAAGGAAGCCCAATGTAATATCAAGCCGATCAAATTCATCGGGCTAGTGTGTGCTTTCAGTTGGTTTGTCAACCGTCGCTTTTCCAGTTCCCCAAATGTTCCTCTGGTATGACTGCAGGTGTACTCTTCCTGATGGATTCTACATTTATGCCAGGGTGATTAGAGTACTGACTCCCAAAGAGGTGCCTTGGGCGATCAATTTCTCTTGGGAGTCGGGGTACCGAGGAGTCGCCTGTGGGTCGGCGTGGGGGAGAGTCGCCGCCCGGGCGACCGAGGTGCGCCAGAAGGCGGGCCTCATCACTGAGCCCAGAAGGCGGGAAGCTGCAGCCACTCCCAGACACGAGGTCCATGGGACTGCCATATTAGCATACATTGGGGTGGTTGAAATGGGGTCAATGTAGGCACATAATTTGAAAAGGGGTCAATGGAGCGTCTGGGACCGAGTCTTTGGGGGGCGGGCTTCGGCCTTTAATTTCTGCGGCTTACTTGTATAGTAAATTGGGGGGCAGACGCGGCCCACTGGAGATTGATGGGGAGCTGCTGCTGACCCCATCAAAATTCTCTTTTGCAACATGCAAGCCTTACGACATGGGATCGTGCTACTGAGAAAGCATTAACCAATTTGCGTGGACACGTCAAAGACTACAGCATCTATCTCCCAACTCGTTGGCCACCCCTTTCGCATCCTTTTCTGCCACACCGTGACAGGCATGAGCAGCCTGGCCTGATTTGTATCGATTTTGGGCATCTTTGCCACCAGGCAACGTGGGACTCGATGGCGCAGGGATCGACCTGCGGACGAAAGGACGACTGGTGGCGGGAGGAGAAGTTGGAGCAGGTCGACTTCTAACTCCGTCGAAAAGACCTCGATATTCGTAGGTTCTTTTTCAGTTTGGAGAGTAAGGGTTGATGGTTGTTGTCTGGTGGGAAGTAGGCATAGTAGATGGAAGTCCAATGATTTGACCCAAAGCAACAAGTACCGTGTGAATCTCTTTGAGCATATATGCTCTCCAAACAAATTGCGGTCCTCGGACAGCCTGGGATTCTCCAGCAGAAAGAGAAGATGGGCCCAAGAGCTTCTCATACAGTCCAGCCACTGCAGAACGCCTTCACCCAACATGAATCGCTTTTGCAGCATGATACACTCCCAACATGCTCAAATAAATGACTATGTAACAATGTACTTGAGCAACACTGACCTCAAGATACTTCAAAAGACCGCACTATAGAAAGAAGATCGAAGCACACATCTGGAAGCTGGGCCCCGAGACTATGAGACGAAGGCCATTCTGCAAAACCATGCACTTGACAGGAATCTACCTGGCATCCAACCATAGAAATATCCATGCACTAAGATGTTCATTCATCGGATTTGTCATGGATTTGTCATGCCAAGGACCTTGAACAAACAGGTGTCCTCCGTTTTCGTCCGCAAACGTCGCAGGCCGCTGGGGCCACTTGGATGAGGCCCGACCGGTACATGAAGGGGTGTCTAACAACGGAGCTCCAAACTGAGGTATCCAGGGGTATCGAACCACCCCGAACCGGGGGGCCCCGAACCGGGGGGCCCTTCAAACATGGAAGTGGCATGACTCAGTGGTCAATCTTCCTGTTTTGCACTTGCAAATGGCCAGGGGCAAGTGGGGGGTCCTTGGGGATTGCTAAGTGAGGCAGGAGCCAGTATTCTCACACCACTTTCTCCGATTCCCCATCCTTTCCAGCAAGCTTTCCAGAGGATGACATGGAGGACAGAGCAGTTTGCGTTACTGGGGAGTCTACTATGGCTCAAATTTCAACCAGGAAAGTATGAACGATTGGGCTCTTGAAGCCCTTCCTTTGTGAGACCAGGAACACCTCTGCTTTTATTATCTTCCACCCCCCCGAATCGATCGCTTTCTCAATCGCTTCGCTCGATTCGCTGGATCATATGGCTTCCCCCCTATGGACAGAAAACTGCCAGAGGATTCGTGGAGGCTGGCCTGTACGGGCCTTTTGGCCTAAAGTTGACATAATCGCAAAAAAAAGAGATGGTAGGCCTATTGGCAAGCTTGGTCTTAAACAAGCAACTGCAACATCCGACATTGCGACCTTATTTTATTGTTATGCTGACAACATCAACTGGTCTTTTATGATTCCTTCCTCACGGGCACTGTTTGTTGCATTCCGCAGAACGCAGAAGTTTGTCAACATTCTTGGTTTAAACTGGATTCGAGTAAAAGCTGGCTGCGGGGGGGAACCATAGCATATGCGTGACGGTTTGCAGACGTAGGTTGTACACCCAACCATCATACAAGGGTCAATAAACTGAGAAGCATTGAGGAAAGACTTCCGTCAGCGGAAGAAAGATGCACCGCATTGCTAAAATCCAGGACACCCAGAAGTCAAGGCCCTTACGATCCAAATTGTGGCCTAAGGCTCTCTTTGGAGGAGAACATATGTAATTAATAGTATATATATATACAGTAGAGATTTGCATTTTGAAGAACTCTAATTACAGAAGCGCATCACAGGCAATCTTAGGCCATCATCCGAGGGCCTGAAACCTTCTGGTATTGAATTTCATGCACAGGGCGGTCCAGGATCCCTTTCTCAGACGTCTCTAGCGCAATCATTGCTTGTCCTCAGACGTCTCGCTCGTTCGAGACGGGGTGCAATTCACCATTGCACGATTTCATCGATTTCCACAAACTCCGTCTGCCGAAATCAGCTTTTGTCCATCAACCCGATTTGGGTGGCCTTTCTGCTGTTCTCCGGCGACCAAGCCTAGCGCAGCCGTGAAAAAACCCAAAGGAGGCGACCATGCCGGCCTCGCGTGGCCTCGGGCCTCTCAGTGTCTGTCTGTTTGGACACCCGATCTTCGGGACTTCTTCTCTCGCAGCGCCAGAAATCTGGGCTTCTTCCGCAAAGAAGTCGAGTCGGTCGATCAGAGGCTTCTTTTGGGTTGGCAGAGAGTCTTTTCGGTGTTTCTGAAATCCAGTGCCACGCTCGGGCGTCCATCCCCCACGCTCCAGGATCCAAAATGTGCAGCGCCATGGTCAATGGTCCGAGCCACCGCCTTGGTGAGAAGAACTCTGGAAGGGGAGATCTCTGCTGTGGACTTTGGAGACACAAAAAGACGCCGCAAACCAGGCCATTTGTCCATCGGTCACGATCCGTCGAACAAACACCGTGGAAACACACAGGACATGGTACACTGGGGGGCAATGTGCTCGTCATGAGTCGACGGGATATACTTCTGTTCATTTCTTTTGTATATTTCTTACAAATTTCCTGTACTTCTTCTTCATCCTCACATTCACGAGGGGATAGTGGGTAGTCTGGATTCAAGGCTTCGAGGAGGTCCTTTTTGAAAGTCTTCAAAATGCAGAGAGGAAGAACGTCTTCATCCATCTTCTGTGGCGGGAATTCCGCGGAATGGCTCCAAATCCATGTTTTTGCATCGATGTTTGAAAAGGGCCATGATTCATGATGTTTGAAAAGACATGGCAGGTCTTTAATGAAGTTTGTTGTGGCTCGAGCAACAAAAGGGTACCGCCCCTTTTGTCCCACATCTACAAGAGTGGGCCCATCAGTTGACGCCCATCAGTTCCGGGTGTCACCTAGAAGATTCGGAAAACACTTAATGATCACTTCCAGGACCTTCCAAGTCCGGTGGTTTTTGGGACACCTTGAATCACCTCTAAGAGGCTATTTATATATATAGACACCTCGAACGGAAGGTCCTGGTGTATATTTTAGAGAAGGTCCTTTGATTGCTACTGGTAACATGTACGATGCCATCATCCAAAAGGGGCCAGTGTCTGGGATGACACGCATACCCGCGACCAGTCTCTGTGGATCGACGCCAATCCACAGAGCTTCCAGATCAACCGCAGCAGATCCTCCGCGGGGCTTTCACGGGGAGAGTCCGGGCAGAGTCCTGAGGTGGATGCCGTATGCCAACCTCACCGAATGGCGAGTGTATCCTGGCATTCCTGTCCTGGTCCAATATCATGCGTGGGCGCTCAGAGTCGCTGTTCGCGTTCTGCAGCGTGTGCTGGTCCGTTGTGAACCAGTCTAAGGGGCTTGTCAGTCTAAGTCTCGCAGCTGCAGTCACACACCCAAATCATCCGAACATGGGTTTGTCCTGAATGCTTTTACATGGCAAGGTCTTTTCCTTACGAACGACCGGTCTTCCCGGCATCGCTGTCGAAAGCCCGCTTGGTGCAGCCACGTGAGGCTGGAACCAGCTCCAGCTACATTGCTGGAGACTGTGTTCAAGCTGATGGATCCAGATGCTATGCAAGCTGGGAGCCCCCGATCAAGGGGATCTCCGGGGCGTGAAAAAAACGGACGATCCCATCTTGGTGGTCGTGGAGGGTTTCGGGATGGACTTCGTGGAATTGGGGGGCGTGCGGGATGACCCGCAACAAGGATTGGATCAATGATGTACTGCGCCACGGTTTGTTTTGATCATGAGAGGTTCTAAATTGTGGAGATAATTGAACATGTATTTGATGTGGAAAGCACTTTTCTGGACCCTTTCCACAGCCAGGCGAGTGGCTCACCTTCCCCACCACTTTCGAACCCACAATCCTGCAGGTTGGCATCCAGAGATGTTTCTGAGAGCAGACTTCAACGGGTCCAGAGACCAAGGCAAACGTCGCACGTCGTCGCAGCGGGGGTGGATCCAATCCTTCTTGGGAAGCGGACCAGAACCCACGGATGCCTCCAACACATCGACACGTGCAGGAGGGTGTCGTTGGGGTTTGTCCGACATGAGATACAACGACGCCTGACACGTCCGGAGAATGATCCGGTCAAAGGGCTCATCCGATCTTCGCATGCTGCAGTTCCCATCGATGTCCATTCAGAAGAATCTTTGGATAGAGGAGCCTCACTGAGCAGATTCAGCCCCATGTGCCCAGGTGCGCAGAGGAGTCTTCTTAAAGAAGCAGCTGACAGTAACAGGGAGAAGAACTTGGGAATCACAAAGCGGAAACCGGCCAGATTGAAAGGAAGTTCCAGGATGGTGCTTTCAGGACCAACTCATACCAAGTGCAACACCCAGGATTTCTTAGGATGTTGTTGACTACAAGCTTTCCCAGCCAAAAGCAGAGCTGAGGTGGGGTTTGATCCAAGACGGTCGCATGGCCCGTGCCCGGAGTCTGAGTAGCACAGAACAGGAGTTCCAAAGGATCGCCTCTTGGCAAACGGGTGCCCAGAACATCCAGTCACTGGATGGGTCTAAAAGCTATCAGTTGGAAATCCTGGTACATTGATTTACAATGAAAGACCATCAAACAACCATGAAAGACCATCAAACAACCATGTATTGTTTTTGTTGGACGGACATGGGGAGAAGATTTACCCCAAAGCTACTTGATTACTGTATACGAGTTCGGTCGCCACACATGCCAGTCCGTGGGGGCCTTTTCGATTGGTGGGCGAGACTTCTCGGGCATTTCGGCCGGGGTTAAGAAGCCAGAACAACTGGAGACCATACGGTTTCAGGTGTCGGCATCCGGCATTTGGAGTCTTAGGTAGCAGGACTGAGGGTGATATTGCAGGTTCAGAAAGGCGAATCACGCAGGAATGAACATTTTAAATCCCCCACGACCTCAAGGACTCTGCCAATCTTCTTAGTGAAGTTTTACATATTCATCCATATTCCATCTACTGCTTGCATCCGTTCGCAGCTGCCTGGAAGCATCAGCGGCTTCCTTTCGCATGTCTGGGAACAATGCCTGAACCGAGGTGGATCATTTTACCTGGGCCAGCAACGTGACGCTCTCCCGCTTCTCCCGTGCCAAGTTTGCACCACAGCAGGCTGGGCAGGTTTTTTTCTCTTTCTCTTTTTAACTTCGTCTGCTCTTGTGTTGTTGGTTACGAAAAAAGATCAAACAACAGGCGTGAAACTCTCCTGAAAAGATTGTTTAGTTATTAGTCAGTTGAGTGACAACTTCAGGATACTGGAACTGGAACTATCCTAGACATCTTGTCAGTCAGTAGTTTTGCAGGGTTTCAGTCAATCCCACGCTGGCACTTGTTTTCGTCACCCTCTTTGGTGATTTTTGAGTGGAGATCCCGAGAGCCTTGAGTCTTTCAACCCTGCCACTTGCCAGGGTTGGAAGAAGTCTTATGGAGCTGGGCGCTGAATTTGTGACGAAGTCGACCGACAGACGACCCAGACGTGAGGAATTGGTGACGTGACGAGAAACACCCCAACGACGCGCAATCGAGGTTTAGGTCAGTGGGGAGTGCCCCAAAGCCCCAAGACGCTCCCGTCTTGCAACTGATCGAGGTTTAGGTGAAAGACTGGTGGATCATGGTGGATCCATGTGAATCCCATTGTTTTCTTTCTTGCGAAGCACCTCAAGTCCAAGGCTTGTGCATCTGGGTAACCCATGTGGCCATTGCATCGAGAGTCCAGCCATCCAAACTTCGTGGAACCGATCAGGGATGCTCCAGATTCTTGGCAATTTCGTCCATTCTTCCACCACGGGACCAAAGACCAGGGCGGATGGGTCCAGATTGCTCAGCTTGCTCGACTTGGTCATTCCAAGTCGTTTTCCCATGGAAAAAGACACCATCTCCCACCAGCTCCAGGGCCGGCCCAGCCCAGCGGCCCGAGCCGCAGCTGCTCAACCGAGGTCCATCCGCGGAGGCCTTTGCTCTATGCCATGCCCACCTTTGATCCCAGGCGGGCTGTTGGAGGTTTGCTGTTTTTTTCATGGAGAGACAAGTCGACAGGTCTATGTTCCAAGAGGTTTCCAGTTCGTCTGGAAGGGTTTTTGCATTGAGAAAACAAGGTAGGTCGACAAGTCTATGTTCCAATAAAGAGGTTTGTCAATGAGTCTATGTACCAGTAGAGGTACAACCTCTATGTTCCAATTCAGTTAGAGGTTTCCTGTAATTTTGTGTATAACGATTCTGTTCAAATAGCTGGGAGAAGCTGGCCAATCTTTGCTTCTTACGGACCACTATTACTTGGGGGCCAGAAGCAAAAACCTGTTCCCAGCTTCTTCGCAACTGGGTAGTGGCAATTGGCACAAGGAGGTCGCCAGAAGAAAGAGAGACAGAGAAGAATCATTCTCAGCTTCTTCAAAGTGACCTTTCTTGAGTCCCTTTTTTTTGGATCCTTTGTAGACAATATATTATGTGACCTTAATGAACCAGGGTATCAAAAGTTCACTTTGAAGAACAAGGGAATGGCTGTCGTCACATAGAATCTGCATATATATATATATATATATGGATTAATGCAGATCGTGCTGGAGCTTGAGGATGAAGAATGACCATGACCCCCGAACCAGGTGGGAAGATGTCAAAGCACCTGTAATCAGTGTTGCAATCGAAATTCGATCATGACGTTTTGGTTTCTGGCCTTCCGCATTCCAGGTACAACAACTTTCAGTACGAGCCACTCATCTCAGGACCGGCTGACAGATGCAGTGCTCTCAGACCCTGAAGCAACCGCTCTGACCAAACACGAGCTGAATCGCCTGCCTTCACCTCGTGGAAGGCCAGGAGAGACATGAAGGTCCCTTTGATCCTCCAGATTTAACCAACAGAAACTGCAACGGACTTGAAAGTCATCCACCAGAATCTTGAAGATTTTGAAACATGCGCTTCAGCCATCTACGATTCATGAGAGCTCTTGCACTTGGTACCCTCTTCTCGTACGGCGCGAACCCGAGACATCCCGGGATCCCCGCAGGAACGGATGCGACCCGCAAATGGATGGTGGAGCCGGGCCGCTCAGAGCGTCGTCGCATCGCAGACGAGACGAGACGAAGCGACCCGTCCCAGTGGAGAAGCGATCAATCGACCCGACCGGTCTGGGGGGGCCGGGGGAGGCCGGATTGACCATACACAGCCATAATAAGATCCCATAGCGATGACGAGCCCCAACTGTGAACTCTGGACTCTGGACATAACTGTAGACCAGTCACCAGTTCAAAGGCAAACGGAAGGGTAGTGCACAGAAAGGGTTTTGCAAAAACCGATTCTACTAACGTCGTGGAAGGCGCGTGACCTTCGTAGAACCCAAGGCTGTTCGTGGACAGTTCGTGGAATGGTGGGCCAGTAGGAGAACTGACTGCAACGAAATCCCAGAAACCTTCGCAGAACTTCGTGGAAGGTATTTTTGATGCACTAACTTCGTATAAGCGATTTTTGCTGACCCCCTTTCTCCACACACCCTCCGTTTAGCCTTCACCAGTCCCATTATTAGAATGCATACGTAGATATAAGAGTGGTAGCCCCCCTGGCCCTCATGTGGTGGGGGTGGAGGCCTGTGCAGGGAGTCCCTATCCTAGGGCTATAGGAATAATGCACATGGATGGTTTTGTATCATAGCCAGATGTGACCCCTCTGACTCACACGCTTGTGCCTGAGGAGAGAGTTCTGGTCTGCGGAGGAGTCCCTGGCTTCTGGCGCCGAGTTCGTTGGGGTCTCGGGTGAAGCAGTGGACGTGCATTGAGTATCATGTTCATCCATTTTCCACACTATGTGCCGCATGGGTCTACAGTCTACAGTGTGTATGCTCATGGGTATTTGAAAGCCAATTGGCCAGCTCTGAGCTCGGCTCGGCCACCAGGCCAGCGAATTCTGGATCGGCTACCAGTCGACGACGCCCAGTGGACCGGGACGGGAGATTGGGACGGTTCGGTCTGGTCGCTTGGAGGCGAGACGCGACAGGACAGGGAATTGATGAAGACCGCCATTTTCTCGCGTATGTCATGCATATGTCAGGATATTTGCCCAGCCTCAGAGGGCTCGCAATCATGTTTGTTCGATAGCTATTGATCACTGGAAAGAAGGATGGAAGAAATCACTTGCACATGAGGGTGGACCAGGTCGACTCAGATTGTGGGGGCATGCTTTGGCCCAATCGCGACGAAAGAACCTTCGAAGTCGAACCGAGCGAACGAGGTTGTTTGGGATCGAACTCGCAGAAGTCGATGCAACACGTTGAGAACTTGGGGCGATCGATGTAGTTCTTTCGCTTCGGATATCCGAGAGATGTCTTATATAAGGCATTATATCAGGAGGAACCGTACCTTCCCACCACGCCCCTGGTCGCCGATCCCAGGTGCACGGCGGAGGAGCCGAGGTGCCCGGTGCCCAAACAGGATGCCAACAAGTGGAGGCCCACTGGACACGGAATGAAAGGACGGAGTTTTGGAGCTTTTGGAACAGTTTTGAAGTGTTTGATGGTTTTCACGAAAGCTAGCCGATCGGCGATCGGCTGAAGTGATTCAAACGAGCGAGTCGAGTCTGAGGGTCGAGTCTGGGGAGGTGAGGAGGTGAAGTGGATGTCAACCATACCTGGATCTAACGGCACAATCTCTTTGCCAGAGGCATTTTTCAGTGAAAAGGCGTCGTAATCACAGAAAAACCACTTTTTGACGGGGAAAGACGCCGTTTGGACGCCTCAAACCGCAGTTTCTTTTTGGTTTCCGCTGGTCACAACAAAAGCGCCGTCTTTGGAAACACACGCCGTAACGGCATTTTTTCTTGACGAGGCAATTATTTGTGCCATTTCAAAAATCAAGGTATTAGCCTGCTGGTGTTTTAGTTTTTACTTTGCCAATGTGACTTTTGATGGGTTGGCGATGCATAAGATGCAAGGTGCATAGTTTGGTGATGCATAAGATGCAAGGTGAATGGTTAGGTCATAATTTGCATCAGCAACCTGCTCCAAAAACACTATTCAGTTTATACATGTGTATTGAATGTTTGGGTGACATTCTACTCAGACTACATCCGTCCGATCAACCTCCCCATGGTTGAGATCCTCTAAGAAAGGCGACCAGATCCCGATCTCCTTGGCGACGCCACATCCACCACTCAGCCGCGAGTGCCAGGTGCTACAGCTTCTCAAGCTCTCAGGAGTGATGAGCTGAACCATGCTGACCCCCAAAGACCCTTTTCCTTTCGCAGATACTGAGTCCTAAGACTCTCGGTTCAAACTCATGCAAACAACCACGCACCTACACGGCGTGAAAATCAGGCTGGACGTTCTGCGGGCACGTATCAGCATCCATCTCAAAGATACGCTGAATGAATCTGAATGAGCAGAGCTGTCCAGCTAAACAGAGGGAACCACTGAACCCGCAAAACAGGTGACGCTTCATCTATTTGAGTCCCATACCCATACCCGAAAGGAAAGCAGAACCCATTGATGGCGATCCAGTCATCGTCACCCAATCGAAAGTAACTGGACAGACAAGCTGAGCATCTCGGGGAGATGCCACTCTTGGTGAGTGTCACTTGGCTCCGGAACTAACTTTTCTCTTGGTCTCATGAACCGTTGTGTAGAGAGAAAGATGGGGGTAAAGGATGGTCCTTGGGCTTCCCAAGAGAGCATTTTGCTTCTACAATTTCAATCCAGGCCTGTAAAGCTTCAGTGTTGTTCAAGGAACAGTACCACAGCCACCGCCCAGTTTTCGTGAACGAAAGACATGCCGTGACATGCTGTTCTGCGGGGAGTGCTATGCGCTCGACTCTTTCAGGACATCAACTGGTGCCGAAGCGTTGGAACAGATGATTGCTGGGACACCCAGCAGTCTTTTTTATATATTTTTGCTACTGTTTTTTTAGTTTAAATTTAAAACAAAGAAGTGTTCAGATTCATGTTTTGCACAGCTAAAACCACGCAAAACACTGTGTTTGCTAGTGTTTGCTTAGCTGCTGCACTCTCTCATGCGTTCACGTAGGTAACGGGCAAAAGAATACTGTACTGGCACGAGCCATGTGGTGCAACACGGCCCGGTTTGGCGTCACTGGACCCGACGCAAAAAGTGACACCATGACACCTAACTCTTTAGATTCGATGTTCTTGACGGTGTGTGTGATGAATATGGTGTCAACATGTGATGAATATGGTGTGTAGGTTTTTAAGCATATTGTGTTTGTTGAGGGCTTTTCCCTCAGGCGTGTGACAGCAGTACAGGGCTTGCATCAGCTATAGCTTGACTGACGCATCTATTTTCATCTATTCTTCCAATCCTTTGCATGCAGGTTGGGAGTACGCGGAGAACGATTGGTCTTCCTCCATGTCAGACTGTGCTGGATGTGCTTTGGCTGCAAAACATCATGATAGTAGTAGTAGTAGTAGTAGTAGTAGTAGTAGTAGTAGTAGTAGTAGTAGTAGTAGTAGTAGTAGTAGTAGTAGTAGTCGTAGTCGTAGTCGTAGTAGTAGTAGTCGTAGTCGTAGTAGTAGTAGTAGTAGTAGTAGTAGTCGTAGTCGTAGTCGTAGTCGTAGTCGTCGTAGTAGTTGTTGTCGTTGTCGTTGTCGTTGTTGTAGTAGTCTAGAGTCCAGCTTGTGCAGAGTTTTGGCCACCGGAACTCACCTGTGCTTGGATGACTGACGTCCTCAAAGAGGAGCACCTCTTCGTTAAGTTTATGTCGACCATTTATGCTTCCACTGGAGCACTCAAATAATAATAATTTTTGCAAAAAAAACAACAAAACGAGAACACACTGCAGATTTTGAGAAAAAGAAAATATAAAGGAAAAAAAACAAACATACAAACCAAAGCATAGGGGAAATCATTCTGAGATGTCTGATCCTTCCTCACTACGGCTAAGTGGTGGCGCTGATGTCATTATTTTGCTCCAGGCAGGCTGGGCTTCTGCCTAGCTAGGAGGTAGCCAGCTGCAGAGCTCTGAGCTGTGAGCTAAATCCAGCCAAAACAGTGTGCAGAGCCAACATTTGCACATGGGAGTTGGTTCAAAGACAAACACGTTTCTGATTCTTCAGCAATGCATTGGTAGCCTGGTTGCCAACTTTTATGCGGTCGTATGTTTGGTATCATGATTGCTGTTGTGTGTGTGGGACCTGGTTCTTTTTGTGATCTTGACTCTTGATTGTTGCTTTATGCAATCTGCGCAGACATTGCTCCTGATGTTCAGCGGACCGTCAGTCTGATATATCTAAGTTTAAATCATTAATGTTCTTGCTTGATTATTGACCTGTCTCAATTTCTTTGAGAATGCCCTTCCAGCATCTGTATCGATCAACCAGTCTATATACCTGGCTTTTGTAGTTGTTCACTCAGCTAATAGCTGCAGTGCAGCTTGCTTGCTTGTGTTTGTTTTGTGGATGTTTCTGATGCATGCTTCGTCCTGTGCTTCTTGCAGTGTTGCAGAAACAATATTGTTTATTTTTTCTGTTTGTCTTAAAACTTTCTATTCTTACTGTTTTTTCTTAGTTATTGTTGTTTTTTTCCTGTTTTTTCTTTTATTACTTTTTTGAGGTTGTTCTTTGCTTGTATTGTTTTTCTATTTTTTCTTAAATTTAATATTTTCACTATTTCCAATAGTAGCATTGATCTGGACAACATAACGTTAAGTACTTGTTTGTCTGCTATGGATCTGCCAAACATTCTCTTGAACATATTTAGGGTCTGCCCTATTGCCTGTAACAGTCAGTAAACAATTATCACTATTTCTGAACAAGGCTTTTAGTATCCATTGACCATAGTCATCCACTGTTACTGCCAATAGGATAGACCCAATACATATATACATATATATCCTATAACGACATGTCCATGAAGGACTGGAGATAGAAGGACTGGCATTTGCAACAGAGTGAACTGTTTTTTTTGTTTCAGCTTCGGGGCCACCGCCTTTGGATCAACTCGCTCGGAGACGACTGCTGTCGTCTCACAGGCTCCTGCTGTCGCCGTGCAGCTGCACCGAATCTGGATGGGTGAGGAGCCCGATCTTCAAACATGACGTGCAGTGTCTTTACACGAGCATTCGGTTTCGAGACCTCAATGGGTTAGGCCCACACACTACGGTAGTGCTTGATGTTGCCCCGACACCCATGGTCTCCGACATGTTCCAAAGAGCTTTTTGGTTCTTTTGGGCACCATGTGTTGGGCACCAGGTCAGCCAAGCTGGGTGCTACTCTAGCCCAAAAAGATATCTTCTAGTAGATAGAACTTGAACAAGGAACGAACACACATGAAGAGCACAGTATCCCTTGCCTCAGATCTCCACATTCCAATAGAGGTTAAGTGACCTGATAGGACCTGTCACCTGGGGTACCCAACTGGGATAGTCGAACTAGGGTCCTGAAAAACATCTGTTGCTTTGAAAGGCCATCGTTGAGAGGGGTGATGGATCACATTTTTTTCTCCCCAGAGCGAGCCGCTGCAGCTCAGCCGGTGTGAGGCCTCGAAGTACCTGCTGCGTACTCTTCAACGATCTCACCCTGAACTACACGGTGACCTCCAACTTGACCCGTTGTGTGCCTTGTTTTGAATCGATCGTTGTGTCCGCAGAATTTGGGACTCGCAGTCAAGAAGCTCTTTGTACAGTATGGTCGGTGGCACAAATTCTTCCACCCGGACCCACGAATGCTCCAGACCTTGTTCCAGATCTAAGTTGCAGACTGCGGACCCGCTGTCTTTCTCTTGAATCTTAGATTCTTATTGACAGGCCAACCCAGTGGTTGGAGGGTCTCCCACTTCAAACATGTGCACAGATCATCCCAGTACCTTAGTACATGTTGTGGGATGCTCTAAGAAAGTATAGTGGACACTTCTTATCATTGGTAGAAAATGGCCTACATGGATCTTGCACGCCGCGCTGGTTCACCTGGACGTGTTGGGTGCAGAGGGACCATTGATCTTTTGCTGGTGAAAAGCTGCTGGGGGATTTTTTTGGGGCGTGCAAATTTTATGGGGCCAAGAAGAAGCTCCAAATCAGATGAACGATCTTGAACGATATTGACCTCCAACTTGACAAGGTGTGTGTGCCTTAGTTTTGAAAGGACAAGGAACAGCAAAAGGTGACCAGTCCCAGTCGAAACGCCTTCGGTGTTTCTCCGCGTTCAGCCTCCGAGGCGCCGAAGGCTATCATGGAGATACCGCAGGAGGAACGCCTTCAGGAGAGATCGACCAGGGTTGGCGACCGGTCCCTCTCGATCGACCGGGTCGGCGACCGGTCAAGATCTCAAGGGTTCGGAGGCGTCGACGGAGAAGGGGTGTTCGGAGGCGATCTCCGAGTCTTCAGATCGCATCTGATCACGTGCTGGGCGCAAGCGCTGGAATGCGCAGCTCACTCTCGCAAGCGCTGGAATGCGAGAAGTGGCTTCTTTGGGGGGGAAGCCACTGGAAGACACAAATGGAACTCCGCAGCATTTAGGATCTCCCCCGTTCGCGGTCCGGCTCGGAGCCCTGATTCGGGGTGGTGAGTTCGCAACCAGGAGAAGGAGACGTCGAGCAAAGAGCTAGTGAGCCCCAGACTGCATGGACGACATGTTGTGACTGGGGAGATTGGGACTCTGAATTCTGACATGTTGCGTGTAGCTGTGCAGGTAGATCACATACAATCCACAATCTGTTTTCTTTGATGATCCTTTGACAGATTTGTGTGCTACAAGACCTGGGACATCCTGGGACGGTTTCTATTCCAATTGCCCGGACGGCCTAACTCAGATCACACGGCTCGTCCATCGCTTGAGTCTGTGAGGCCAGTCGTGGAATGTGACCGCTCGATGCCTGAACCGTGCAGAGCACAGGGGAACATGGTTGGATCCGTGTTTGCATCACTGTGAAGCACTGTGCCCCTGCCACAAATGGAGTCAATTGAGGGGGCCTGGCCTGTAGTGCGTACATATAGATCCATAAAGCATGGTGCTACAATGAACCCATGATTCGTCCAGGCTAGACTCTTCAAGAGGTTGAATATGGTTGAGGTTGCCTTGGCTCTGCATCAAAGGTTCAAGGCGATGCCCTGCTGGCCAAGAATTCCAAAGGATCCTTGTCTAATCCACAAGGACCCAGCGTTTTCCAAAATTCTGAGATACTGTATCTGCTTCATGTGGTTTTGTGCCCATGACAATGGAAGGCCATTCTTCATTTGATACACTCCTTTGGACCTTGCTTTTTTTTGGTATGAAGGAGAAGTCCTTATTTGCATCTACGTTGCGAATCTTCATTAAATACTTGGCTCCGTCATGCTCCATCAATGGCTGCTCGTGATCGAAGTATAACAGCTGAACCAAAATGGACATTGAAGGCCTTCAGATTCCCCAAGTGCAAATTATTTCCTCCCTTCAGCTTCGCAAGCGGTTTCGTCCCAGCGGGTGTTGCTTCGTTTCGCAGCGCCGGGCGAGGTTGGACGTTCAATCTGCACCGGAAGAGCTTAAGGTGCTCGCGAACTCTCCGCGGACGAGCGAGAAGACTTGGGGTCATTCCCAGTTGAGGGATGTCGTAGTTGCCCAGCGTACGGTTAAGGTATGTCAAGATTCTTTGGTCAAACGTTGCCAGGTATAGAAAGTCTTGTTGAAGTACTGTTGGCCTGGGAGTGGTGTTGACAGCAGTAGTTCTGGCCAGAGCCGTCACACGGCACGGAGGGAGCGAGGGTTTTGGCCTGGGGGGCTTAAATATCGCGCTTGTGTGACTGACACTGATGCAAAATTGGCAGACATGCAGCAATAACAAACAAATACCTCAGACATCCTCAGACAATAGAAGAGGATAACAGTGATCACAAAATTCATGTTGCTTTAGGTCCAGAGAATTGACGTGCGTTTTTTCTAGATTGGATTTTGTGAAACTTCAATTCCTTTTGGACCGAAGAAAGCATCGATCAATTGGAACCAATTGGAACTTTCATTTCCATCTGGAATTCACTGGATCAGTCCGGTCTTTTTTCCTCGATCAATCCCGGTGAATCGAGGAAGGAGACCAAGACGAGCGTGTGTGTTCACCGTGCCGCAAAACCGTGAACACACCTCGAAAACAGAGAGACTCTGGATTCACCAATCAGTTGGAGAAAATCAACCTTCTCCACTATGTCTCCACCTATTCTTTGGTATCCCTAAGCTCTGCAGAAGTCCGAAATCCCACGTAGTTCAATGGAAAAACAACATTTCAAGGGGGCCAGCCTGGCTTAGATAATGCTTTTTTGGGGGGTGGGGTACCAAATTTCTAATCCGGAAAGTACCGTCCGACTCCCAGGCGGGCGCCACGGTGGAAGAGACCCTCACCTGGAGCCGTGCGCGACTCCAACGGGCGGAGGAAGAGCCGGCTGCCCAGGTGGAGCTGGCATGGGTATCCAAAAAGGCCATGATGAGGATCAATAAAACAGCTGTTAAGTCAGGAAGGATAATAATAATCAGGAAGGATGAACATTCAGTCAGGAAGGATGAAACGATTTGGTATTGTGCGCAGTTTGTTTTGTTGGCTAGGGGGGGAAGGCGCTGCGCCCTCCCCCCTAACACTCCTCCTTCCCGTGCCACAAAATCGCACAAGTTAAGTTAATCTTTTTTTGGTGCTCTGCTGAGTCTGCCACAAAGTATGCTGGTGGCATGCTGCTGGGGGTGTGCCCAAAAACCTGGGCAAGTTTTGGGCCTTTGCACTCTCTTTCAACCCTGGGCTAGGACAATTTTTTAAAATTTTAGTTTATTCTGTCTTGTTTAAAGATGTGTTTTAGTGATTTCAAAAATAGCATCCTTTTGATCCCCCCGTGATAATTTTGTTTGATCCTCTTACCTTACCGTTGGGATGGTAGGTCCTTTGGAGGGGGGCTCCACGTGATTTCCATTTGTTTAAAGATACCCTATTGACGTGATCAGATGTGATCAAATACTTCTTTTTTTTCTGACACCACTGCTTTCTCCTGAGGTTCCAGAAGCAAGAGTGGGAACGCATGCCATCACCAAACAGCTGGCACAATGAGGTGCAGATGGTGCTAATTAGGGTGTTGTCAGTCGGCTGAATGGCATGTCTTTTGCTCCACAGCTCTCAGGTGATTTCACAGTTTGCCGTCAGTGTTTTTTGCATGATTTTGGCTTTAGTTTTGGTTAACATATATATACCTAGACCCCGCAAAAGACGTTTTTTTTTTTTTTTTTTTTCTGGTGAGGGCAATTTTCAGGCGAAGCTCAAAAAACCCACACAACAAACAGTTGTGGTGTCGATTTTTGTTACTTCTGCGTTGTTTTTTGTCACTTCTGCGTCATTTTGGCGTCATGTTTTCTATCGCGAATTTGCTGCATGTTTCTGCGTCATGTTTTCTGGCGAGACGGAAAAAAAGACATCGTTTCAGGGTCCAGTATATATTAAGATGAAAGAAGCGGCAGACCAGAGGTTAATTTACACATGTTACACGACATGTATATTTAATCAGTCTATATTATGTTTCCTTTCCTGGTCTTCTTTGCAAACCGCGAATCCTTGGGGGATCGGCATCGCCTTTGATCGCCAGGTCGTGTACAGCCTCATGGTGGATCGCTTTGCCAATGGAGACCTCTCCAATGACCAGCACAACATTCCATCCTTCCAAAAGCAGGACATGACAAGCCCGCCATCACACCACTCCCCACCGGAAAGCGGGAAACGCGCCGCGATTCGACGCGCTGCGATTTCCGTGTTTGGTGTGGTGTTTATGTTGTTTGTCTCCGGCAAACAGACCTGTTGGCCCGTTGGAGGGATATGTATAGGGTTTTGTTATGTCTTCTTGGTCGAATGTTCGAGGAGAAGCCTAGGGATTAAAGCAGGATTGCCGGTCGAATCCGCTTGATGTGCTTCACACAGAAGCCTACAAAACTGCAAACATCGAGCCTTT
>CAXIVM010000249.1:0-21992 GCA_964035705.1 Porites rus | reverse complement strand
GAACACATTTTAATGCGTGAAGTCTTGTCAGCAATTGCTCAAACATCCTCCGAACCAGAATCCGGTGGCCACAGACCGTTACAGACCGTTACAGACTCGTACAAGGAATGCCAGTGTCGGCAGGATGGGATTGAGGTCGAAGGTGAAACACGAAACTGCTGAATCACTATACTGCCCTGCCGAAGTGACCAACAAGGAGCTGAAACTTGTTTGCAACCCATGTGAAAGGATTTGAATTACACCGCGTCGGCTCTATTGAGAACCTATGCAGATCAGGTCTTTGCTGAGATTGCACAGATCAAATAACACTATAGTCTATAGTCATTGTATATATAGATGTCAAAAGGCAACGTATGAGGACCTCGCGACTTTGCAAAAAAACACAACTTTGGCTTTCCTTAGGCGGCCTGGCGACCCTTACCACCCCCTTCCACAACGAGCAAAAACAGAGGGCCACCTTAATTCGCACTGTTCCGTGTGGGATGGCAACAACAGTATTACTAGCGGACATGTTGTCTAGGTCCAGGTCTAAACATTCAATTCGTTGTGGAGTTGGCAACCTGCAGAGATCCCTTACAGTAGTGTTTGCAAGTTTGGGAGCCGCCTTCACCTGTTTGTGCTTTCTGAGTCATGACAGAGACAGAGGCGTATGTTGCTCTCGGAGCATGGGCAACTCATCGAATGCTTGGGCCTGGAAGGTTTTCCTGGTCTGGCAGCCCAATTGGAGATGGGGACCAAGATGGACCAAGACTTGCAACATCTTCCATTGATCACTCTAGCAGTTGATAGTTATTATCAACGATGATCAACTCCTAGAAGTGTGAGAGATCCATGTGCATACTAGTAGGTTTAGGAGTTCTACAAAACTGTTTCAAGCTTCCGTCAGCCTCCATGAATGTCCATTTGTGGATTTGTAAAATATTGCTCCTGAGGCGGAGGGTCCAATTATCAAGCTCTCGAACTATGCACCTCGGCTTCAGAATGGTTGGATAGTCTCCATCGGTTTGAGTCATCGGCTGCCGGCTTTGTGCAGTAGCCAGAGCTCATGAAGCCTAAAGTTGTTTCGCCTTCAGTGCATCAATGTTCTGTGTTGGGTGGAGTTCAGGTTAGACACTATGTTGAGAGCAACAAGTAGTGCCCTCAGTTGATCCAGGTTTATCCAATGACGGAATCATTTTGGGGAGCCTGCTTTTCTTGTGCATCATTAGCCTGTAACCCTCAATGGATTCAAGCAATAGTTCAACATCAAGACATTGGTCTTAGACTTAGATCTTTGTTTGTCGTTGGATGGGATGCCGCAATCGCACTTACTGTGCAGCCTAGGATGCTGCGGTTCATGATCTTTGACCTTCAAGCATGCCAGGGATGCAGCGAGCTTATGGGAACAAGGAGAATAGCATCATCAGTTTTGAGGACATTTGTCATGTTTTGCCATTTGGATCCTGGCTGGCTTCCCCAAGGCAACGTCTCAGCTTATGCACTTCTAGCAAAGCTTGACAAGGTGCCTGGACAGTGGACTGGATAGGCGTTTTGGACTGATTTGAAGCTGCTGAAAGAGCGCATGTGCTGAGCATGGACGATTGCAAGGTGTTGAAGAACGAGGGCATTGAAGCTCTTTATAGCCGGTCACCCCGAGATTGTTAAAACGGAGATGCAGCACTTCTCAGTTCTTTTGCATCATCCATGTCAAGGCTTGATTCTATTCTTGAGCCCTTGAATGACTAGTTTTGACCGACGATCCCAGGCAGTTTAGACGCCGACATGAGCGCTGGTTTGAAATCCTTCGGAGTCCCTGCTTCAAGGATATTTGATACCATGTGTGGCACCTTGGCAACAACAAGCAAACATCACTAGGATGCGTTGTGTACCTCAATCAAGCTCATGCCACAGCAGCTTGCTTTGTCACTGTACTTTCAGTACTTTTCTTAGTTGTTACTTGTACGCAAAGTAACTAGAAGCTACTCGGTTGGAGGCCATCGCTACTAGGTTGGAGGCTATCGCTAGTAGGTTGAAATTATCGAACGCTCCAAATCTGGGGCGATTCTCAGGTGCCAACAGTTCCTTTCTGCAAGCTCTTGAGCGATGTGAGGACAATCGAGTTCAGAATTGTCCTAGGCAGTTCTCCAGCTGATGGCAGAGCAGTGCAGCACACCCGTTGTTTAAAAAGGATGAAACACGTATAAGTCAAGTACATGGTCTCTGGTATACATGCTGCTGGCAGACCGTTTCCCAGCGGTTTCCATGTTTGTGCAAATGTTGTGGTTCATGAGTAGTGCTGACCTATGTTGTTGCATCCTTACTGCAATTATGTTGTCAACATCAGCTAATTTAATTTGGGCAGTGAGGAAACACACACACACACAACACAGTGAAACCGAGACATTATTGCACACATGTTGTGTTCTATTTGTCGCAACACCCGTGTAAGGGTGTCCAGCCTGATTGCGAGGACATGCTGCTTGAGAGTATTTTGGAGGTACCATTGGACGCAGTCACAGTTGATGGCCCCCGTAAACCCTAAGTCCAGACTTCTGCCCCTCCACTAGAACTAGAACCAAGAAGCAACTCAGAGCCAGCTGTTGCGCAGGGTTGTTGCATGTTGATAGATTCCTGCTGACCGAAACAGAATCCAGGATGAGACCCGTCGCCACTTAATGCATCTCAATGCGGTTTTGCCAGGGCTTCCAGCGGCAAATCTCGCCGATTTTGGAGGTCTCAGACTTGCCAACATTGTTGATGTGACTCGGACTACACCAGGGGTCAAGTGAATTCTGCTTTTTTTGTACACATGCTTCATGGTTATATTGCACCATGGAGACTGGAACCTCTTCAGCATGTTGTCCTTTCTTTCAAGGCAACCAGAGCTCGAAGAGTTTCTGGGACTCAGCCAGGCGTGGTTTTGTGGGTGCAGTGTGGCCCAAGATAAATATACAGCTCTCAAGGTGCCATGCGACGCTCTTGCACCTGCCAGGAGCAAGCCGCAAAACTGATCAAAGCTGGGGAGATTTGCCATAAGGAAGCGAACACCCGCTTGGCTCGCCAAGGCGTGAGAAAAGCCCACGACCTCGTGAGGTGATGAGGATTGAGACTTCACCAGAACAATCTTAGGGGCAAAAGAACACCAGATTCGAGCAGTGGCCAACCCCACGATATCCCACGATTTATTACTTTCGTCATGTTTTGTTAGCATCCTACTACACCAGCATAAGGGGTTTCTACAAGTCCTGGCCATAGCTCAGATGCATTCTTTGCCAGGGTTACTGTCGATAGTAAAAAAAGTAAAAACACTGTTGGCCCGTAGACTTTGAAGGTTTTTGCCAGTTCATTGGCGCGATGTCCAAGGTCAATGTGTTGAACGATTCTTGATTATTGATTTTGCCGCGACTGTGACTATTCGGAATGAAGTTGTTCTGAAAACATGTTCAGGCACAGGCTGCACAGGTGTTTGGAGTTCAATAATCTTCAGCCTGGCAGTCATTCTTGTGATTGTCCTGATGCTGGAACAGTGTCACCTAATTCCAAGCCACACATTGTAGTTGGCCGCCTATTGCGTGCAGCAGGTATTGTGGAAGGAGAGGTGTACATTGCTGTGCCAAAGTACAGTCAGGCTTGCTGCAGTCCAACCAAAGCATGTTTGATCTTTTTGATACTGTATAACATTGTGTAACTTCCAACTTCCAATGCATCACCGATGCCATGTCCATGTCATTCCTACTTGTTCCAAGCCACAGTAAGTTGTAGTGCCGAAGCGACTCCCGTTGAATCCATTCAATCGCTCCGGTTCTCAATTGCTCTGTCAATTTTATTTTCACCCCAGGTCGTTGAGACGGTGGATGTGGGGTCTAACTCTGGCGCCGAGCAGGAAGTGAGCCTAAGCCGGCTCGGAGTCCGGAGCTCCAGTAGTGTTTCAGTTTCAAGATGAAGCCAAGCAATTTCAGGAGGACCTTTCGATCAGGTTGCCGCGATGAAAAACACATATTGAGTGTTTTATGTATTGTCAAGTGTGAAGTTCGTTTTTTTCATTTCGTGTGTCCTCAGTTTATTTGTGGCCTCGAGAGTGTCCTCTATGACGAGTCTGCGGCTAAGCTGATTATGAGCTACGAGAGCTCTGTGATCATTGAATGTCATTGAGCTTTGCTCCAAAGTCAAATCATGGGAGGTTTGGATGGTACGAGCATGGCTCAAGAATTGGAATCATTTGACTCATTTAAGGGAACCGCATTTTACGTCATTGTACACATTGACATTTATATTATGAATTCAATACGCACATGCTTCACACACACACACATGACACGTAGTTTTGCTTCAGGGCATGGACAACTGTGTATTTGGATCATATGTCTTGAGGCCTGCAAGGGCGACATGTCGGGTGTTGACCCCATCGCAGCTCTTAAAGGTGGAACCTTCACAACTGCAGAAGGTGGTGCGGGAACCGAGTGGGAACTCTGGCTGTCTGTCATGCAGCAGTTCAGGCCCGAGTGGTCCAGCACTTCCTCAGGCTTGGAAACGGAGGTTTCTCTTGACATTCGAGGTGCCTGCTAGTGCCTATGCCTTTTGAACCACCCCAAAACCAAAGGCAGTGTAGATTTCTCCTTCCCTTGTCCCTTGCTTGCAATAAGCCTCAGATATGGAAGTTATTGCTTGGTGCAACTGTCACCAAGGTTGATCAGCATGAATTGCTTGGCATGGAATTCTAATTTAATTCTAATTTGTTACTACTAGTAAGGCACTTGTTACTAGTAGCGTGGCTCTTGTTCCTAGTAGCTTCTTGTTACTATTGAACATTGGTTCTTTGCAGATTTGGATATCTCAGGTTTCGGCAGAGACTCTTCAGTGAGGGATTCGGGGAGCTGCATGATGTTTTGGTTCTGCGGCCACTGCCTGTGCAGTTGGTGATCCTGGGCTTTTGTCCACATGAGACAGCGGAGACTGAACAAGTGGAAAGGCCGCTTAAAAAGCCAGAAGACCCCAATCAGAGAGGTTCATATCCAGCCATCGTTGCTCCAATCTTATTGGTGCTTCTGCTACTGTCCATGCTGCTGTCCGTCCTCAGCATTGTCCATATTGCCATGAGCCCGTGGTCCCTTCCATCGATCATGTGCTGTGGGTCTGCCGGCTTTTCGCTGCGCTGCGGGTGCTACCGCGTCCGGTTTCCGACTTTACTGCACGTTTAGGGTGGGGCCCTGGGATGACTCTCGACTCTTGTTTGGACCTTCTTCAACAAATGGGAAACATCCGACACGAAGAGCAAACGTTACGGCGTAGAACCCTGCAGGCAGCTTGTACTCTCCCTGAGGACTCTGCCTAGCGAGTGGCTTTGCGTGTCCTTAACCCGCGACAGGTTGGGACACTCGCAGCGCTACCCCCCTATTGGTGCTTCTGCAGGCCACTTGGAAGTTGTGCAGTTATTGCACTACCATGGACTTGGTAGTGGCCTTGGTTGGTTTATAGAGGGGGTACTCCCAAGTGAACAACCGTAATAGCTTGTGGGGAAATTACCAAATCAACCCCTCTATTAATCCTAAAAGCACATCACTGAGCTGGAGATGACAAAGATGCAACAAGCAATGATGGGGAAACAGGTGTCTTTCGCAGCTCGATGGTCACTTAGAAGTTGCGCGGCTTGGAATCTTGAGGCCTCTTGGAAGTTGTGCAACTGTTCTTTCATCCTGAAGCTGACACAGATGCGACACTCACAGATGGGAGAATGCTTTTGTCCATCGCAGCTGAGCATGGCCACCTGGCGGTTGTGGACTTCTTGCTACAAGCTGAAGCTGACAACGACACGATATGCCTTGTTCAGGAGGTTTGCCCAATCCATTTAAAGGTTGAGTGTTGGAAGGTCAGAGCCAGGGACCTCGAATTACTTCAATCCTTAATGCCTTAATCCCACTGGTTCCTCCTGTGAAAACTTTGGACGGAATGGACGGAGAGCTGCTTCAAGTTCTTGTCTCTCGTGCCTCCTTTGCAGTTCTTGGACTGGTTGTAGGTGCAACATGATGCAACCTTTGGGTACAACTTAGCACTAGAATGATCTTCCAGCCTATTTCCAAGGTTTCCGAGGATCCGTCTATAGGGAATTGCCAGCAGCCCAGAGCATTTTTCAACCAGCTTGTGGCCGGAAGTAAGAACTGAGTCAGAAAAGTTCTTGGAACTATGTCAGTAAAGGTATCCAACATGGAGACTCCATCTATATTCATATTGATCGTGTGGATTGGTGCTTGAAGCTGCCTGTGCATTGTTTTCACCGAGACCTCAGAGCTTCAAATCTGCCGATGGCCTGAGGTCTGAGTCGCATTGCCACACGCCAGCTCATGTCCAAGAGACCTCCGGTCTGGGTGGTGGGAATTCTACGGAATGATTGGATGTATAACTATAACCGGCACCTTACTGGACCAAATGCCTTCAAAGGTGGCAACTGCAATGCGGAGTGTGCTTCTACATGTACCGGGAGCTCTTACCATAGTATTGATTTGATTTGACACTTCAATCCTCAGAATCTTTCAGTGCAAATCTGTAGCTCGAGTTGTTCTTTTGTTCTGTAATAACACCTCAGGATCCCGTGACAAGTGCTTTCAGATTTGTGCTAGGGAAGATGAAGACCATGGTAGGCAGAGTTCATCATCTTGACATGAGCAGGCCAGTAGTTCACCTAGTTCACCAAACGAGCACTCGTTGCAAGTTCTTGTCAAACGTTTTTGTTTTGGTTTTCTTGTCCTCCAAGGCTACTGCGTCAGAGCGATGCTTTGCAACAGGCGTTGCAACTCAGCGAGGGCGGCGGCTGGAAAGGCTGGTCTGTGGGCCTGAGAGCGTGGGCAGCTTGAGTCAAACAGCTGTTGCGTTCAGCAGTTTATTCCACCGACTGTATCCAATAGTCATAGCCGGTTCCACTACTTTAGTTACAAAAATTCTGAAATCCCAACATTGCGTAGTAACAGAGACAAAGGGATTTAATTATTGGACACTACTTCATACTCAAGAGTGGTTGGCTTTGGAAAGGCAATGCCCGCCAGCATATACTGATGTTGCGGCCAGACGGTATAACAACACACCTTGGAATGAGGGGGGGCATTGCCGACCATGTGATCTCTCTTGGCCTGCCTTTGCAGGTGGACATTTTGATCGGCACACTGCACAGAAGTGCATGAAAATGATCGACCAAGAACAGGCTTCTGGAAGTTCAGTTTTTGACTGCTCACTTTGACACATGTGGAAGCACATTACCTGGTGATTGCACATAATTCCTTTGTGTTTGTCAACATATGTTGCTTGCTTTGAAGCGGATTATCAGATGCTTATCAGTATCCAAACAGAATCTATAGCTTCTGGCTGGATGGAACAAATAATAAATGCTGCTACTTGCCAAGTCCCTAGCACCAATTCAGCCGATGCTATCATTAGATAGGAGGAGGAGGAGCAGGAGGAGGTGTGACCACATATAAATCCATATTACAAACATGTTTTGCAATCTGTATACAATCATAGTAAAAATTGTTATATATATATATTATGTATACACATGCATATGCTACTCAATGCTACTTCCCTTGGTACTCTAGTTAAGGCACAAGCCGCTGGAATTTTCCAGCACTCAACAACTCGAAGGCAGGATTATTACAAAGCCATTAGGACCAGGAGACTTTGTTGAACAGTTGCGGGCGTTGCAACAGTTCCCACTAGGATCTATATTATATAGAATTCTTTGCGAGGGCTAGTGCAGTTTCTGGCGAACCACATCTTGAAGAGGAGGATGTACAAAGCTGCTGTGACACAGCGCACCACCACTAGACCCCCTTCCAACCGGCAACAAAAGCAATCCGTGATGCATTTAAAAGACCAAGAGGCACCGAATCTCAATATGAGCCTGTTTGTTACAGGTTTTCAGGAGACTTGGTCTCATAGATAGCAATCAATGTCCTACTGCAATTGGTATGAACTATCTTGTGTGATTGAAACGCATGTCCTAAATAGAATACTACAGTTTCAATAAACAGAGATGTTCTCTTCTTACTGTATGCCTTACAGTAGGAAGAGAACATCTGTGTGTATGGCAACTGTTTCGTTCTTGAATAGAAATCGTGTCCAAATGTGATACTCATCGCTTGTAGGAGGCCTTTATCCTTTTCCATCCTTTTCCTCAATGCAATTTGTGCCGTGTTCATTGTTGTCAAAGAACATCATCATGCTCAGTTGGCTTAAGCAACTTTTGCCCAATACAATCTTCTGAATTTATGCAATTTCTTATGTGGCAACGAAAGTTTGCTACTCCTTGCAATGAGTTAACCCCTCTGCATCACCCAACAAAAATCAAACCAAGGACTTTTCTAAATTGAACAGTCCAGAACCTTTGAGAATAGCCATGAAGGCAATCCAAATCAGTCACAACTTGACAGCTCAAAAAGACTTCAAAAGACCAATCCAAGCCAACGAAACTTTGACAGAAGAAATTGTCCATGCATCCAGTTTCATGTGGATTGATTTTATGCAAAGGTATGGACCAGGCATGCTTTTGATTGATTAAACTAGTGGCAATGCTTTGCGAGAGGCATATTCCTCCCTGATAGTTGCGCAAAGTACAGTACTTCAAGTTCCCTAAAGTATGGGTACCATGGTAACATACAGTTTCATATATACAATATATATATATATATGTGCACATAGTTTGTTTTGTTGTTTTGCAATCCATACCAAGGACAGATTACAGTGACATGTTCCACTGAGAACCATGCCTTCCTTGCAGGGCGATTGCGAAGAAAGCAAACAGATGTCACCAAATCTTGGCATCTTGGCAATGCTCTTCTGCGATTCTTCAAGAAGACTTATCGGGTGGTTCACTTAAGACAAGTTATTTTTGCAAAGAAGATATCGGATAGGATAGGTGAGAGTAATTTTTTGCAAGCCTTTATTTATGTTATTTTTGTGGTATTTGGATGTATTTAGAATGCGCTTACATAGAGTTACGTTTGGCCTTTCAGCTTCCAGGCACGCTAAGCTCTCCAACTGTGATTCGGAGGCGAAGGTGCACCAGTCCGAGGGGGGTTCAGGTGCTTCAGATGCGGGATCGAGTGTAGGACGAGACCATCGATTAGGTTACTGTAATTATGGGAGTATGCCAGTCTTGTTCAAAACATATCCTTGGCTTCTTGCTTCTCATGGATCAAAAAGAGTCAAAGAGCATGCAACAAAGCAGATAAAGATAGCTTGAGCCCCTCTACTTGGATTTATCAACTTTGCCACTTTCCCACCTCCTTGACTTGCAAACCAAGATGCCCGGACAAGGCCCTTGTCGCCTAAAGGGAGAGTCTTCAGAGCCAGCACCATCGAGAACTGGTCGCTGAATTGGTCCGGCTTGCTACATTTGCTCCTCGAATCAGTCGAGTAGTTGGACTGCTCAAGCCGATTCGAGCTGTAGAGTTATCAGTTTCTCGATCCGTGTATTTTCCGGCGTCAGTTCGCTTGTCCAACTTGCTACATGTAGCCTGTCAATGGTGCGCAATAGAGTCTCGTAGTCTAATGTCCAGCCAGGGCTGGAGAAATTGTTACATTCCTTGCAAAAGCATCCAAATGCAAGTTCTGCAATTACTGAAATCACCTCCATCAATTCTCCTGCCTCTTTGTCTTGTATCTTGTTCACCATTTGCACTCAGTTTGACACGGTTTGGAACCGATGAAGTGTGATCAGGAGCCCTTTAGTAGCGTCCTTGCTCCTAGTAGATCCTAGTAGTACGGCCAGGAGCCCCTAGAAGCGTTCTTGTTCCTAGTAGCGATGCCAGGAGCCCCTAGTAGCACCATTCCTCCTTGCCACACAAGGTAGAATTATTCTGCAGCCAATGTTTATCATGTGTGTTTCTTTGTGCTTGAGCCTCGTGTCGGAGATTGAATGTGATGATGGTGATTTTTGCAGAACCAACAATACAATAACAAGTATATATGTGGAAATTGGATCATATGGAAGTTTGTTCAATGTCTGTGCATGTTTGAAGATGCTGCAGGGCTTGTTTGTTAGGGCGCCACTACCTGCATCCACTGGCTTGCTTTTGACTCTCACCCTCACATGACAGGTTGGAGAATCGCGAGAACCGCCAGTCCATGTGATTAGATCCTTCCAAGCTTCCTTTTCAGCTGGGGCATGCCTTTTAATCTACCCCATCTCGGTGAATGTGAAACACTGTTATGTGCAAGGCCTGAACAATCAAAGTGGTTACTGTGCCTTGGGTACCTTCTTGAGCCAGGTCGATTTAGTCCGATTGTTTGCACCAGAATCTTGGTGCTGCTTCGCCAAAGCTGGAAGCAAAGAAAAGGCTGAGGTTTCTTTGAGACATGTGAAACCAGCACAGCAATAAACCAGCTGGGCTCTGCCCAGCTGGGTTCTGCCCTTTGGAGCACACTGAAGTTGCTACAACGATCCACCTGATACATGGGAATAGGCCTGGGAGTATTGAAGTCCTTTCGGCTCAGTTGATCCGCGCTTTATAGGAGATCATGGCATTAGTTTCCGGCACCTCAGCTCAAGGGCCTGTTGACATGTCGTGGCATTGGATATCCTCAATCTAAAACACCTATATAATTTGTCTCAGTTGGTTCGGGGAAGGCCACTGATGAACTAGGCACGTGGCTGAGCAATGCAAGCAAAGTGTCCAACTACGTGGGCGGATGAAGCTCTGCGCCAACGCAAATACATGGTGTTTCGACTATCTCCGCTGGCGAACTAATTTTTGTTATTGAATCTTTCTTCAGCAGTCAATGTGGTTAGGTATAAAACTGGGGTCAACGAATCAATACACATGATAACATGATGTTCAGTGCGCCAAGAGGTGTTCAAAAGGACCAAAGTCAAAAGTAATGCACAAAAGGGTGGAAGAAATGCACCGATGCAATCACATGTGTAGTTGTATGTGACCAATGCGGTTGGAATTTGCGCACAGATTCTGAGGATTGACAGGACCACAACACTGCAAGATGTCTATGGGTTGCACTTTGAGCCAGGCAAGCATCATGATAAAACATCATTGCATTTGAACATCGCATTTGTTTACACAGAGGTGTGATGCACAGGTTTGCATTGATTTGTTATATCCTGCTTGGTTCATTCAGTTCCCACTGTTGAGTTGCTTGTTTAACGCCCTGGGCGAATCTTGCTGTTTGTTGCCTTTCAAGGTGGATGTCCCGGAAGATGCAAGGAAGCCAAGCTTGCCAATGGCATCAAAAGATCAAACATTTGCTGGAGTCTTTTGCTGCCTCATATTGGGAGCTGAGGCTGCAGACCAGTTGCGGGTCGTTCTCAAGCTTCTCACAGAACCTTGCCGCACGGGTCAAGTAGAAAAGGCTTTGCAGTTTGTTTCTGATGGTGTGGCCAATTTAGCCCTAGCCAATTCTGTTTGGACTTGCCCAGGAGCACGCGGTGAGCGACAAGAACGGTGCAACCGCAACCCACCAGGCCGGGAGTAAAGATTTTCTCCTGAGGCAAACATAGAGCTTTCAGATGGTGCGAACGAACAAGAGGAGTGAGGAAGTGATGATGTTCCCTCTTCGGTCACCACCTTCCCAAGTCATCCTTTTGGAATGGCAGGTGTTGAACGGCTACAACGTGTGTGGGAGCGGTCAACTTAGCGGAGTTAAACATTTAGCTCCGAGACCGAATCCTGTTTAAAGTTAAAGGGTACCAGGATGTACCAAGCCATATGTTCTTCGCATTTATATAAGTTTGATGCGTTTCATGCGGGTGTAAGCAAGGTATTGGCGGCCAGAAGAAAGGCGGCGGTGCCGGTGTTTCGACATGTGTCGACAGCGTATGACGAAGCAAAACTAAGAACCTTGTGGAGCCCCAGACCTGAGCGGGTGCGTTTGACATCTACACAGTCCGACTTTCACGCAGAAGCGTCACTTTTTGTTTCGCCTGTAGGCCCAACCCTGTTTGCAATCAATGATGAGGGTGCGGTGGAGGACTTGCACAAGTTGCTTGGATGCCCTGAGAAGAAGACTTTCTTGACAACCTGTTCTCAATCCTTTCTAGAACACCAGAAAGGAGTTGAATGTAGTCCAATAGTTCAATAGTTGAACGGCATAGCTCCAGAAGCACGGTATTCAGATACTGCTTTCATGAAGGCCATTGCTTTCTTAAGGTACTGCTAGCTAGGAAGAAGCAATCCTTTTCAGAAGGAATCCTCAGTTCTTGTACAAAAGTATCTGTAAAAACTGTTGATGCCAAGACAGTCTGCCTGCAAATTGTAAGCCGTATCTCAGCGATGGAATCATCCCAATCTCCACTCTGGACAGGTTTATTGCACAGATGTACCAGCAGGGATATCCTTTGAATCTAGGCGAGGAATCTCCTTTCCTCCATGGGTTTACGTGGGCTATGCATTGATTTGCTTCCTGTGCACAATATCGAACTTCTGTGTAGCAAGCAAGCTGTTGCAAGTATATATATATCTTGACACTCTTCATTCCTTCGTGTTATTTGGTTGCACAAGTGCCAAGCGGCCAACAGCTTGAAGCACACTCAATAGACCCTCAGCTAGTCAGCGGCACTTGAAGAACCTCAACTCATCATGTGTTGAAGTATTTGCTTAGTTCAATCGTCATCCATGTGATACCCTGAGCGGCAAACACTACCCTCGAAGTTGAACAGACACTGCGCTCAGACCTTGACAGTGTAGGTGATCATGTTTGGGCCGTACAAGTGCTCTGATAGAGCATCAAACTTTGATGCCACTTCGCTCCAGGCATTTGTCTATTTCACATGGTCATGCGTCGCATATTTGTTTGTCTCACGTGATAGAGAAAAAGACGGGCGCTGATAAGTTGATTCTTTTTGTACTCGTGGGAGCTGAAACATACGTTCCCGAAAACGACAAGTTGTAGAGATTGACCATGGAGCAGAGCTGTTGGAAGGTTACTGCAGCCATCTCGAGCCAACCACACTGCTCGTACGCCAGGCGAGAGGCTCACGGAAAAATTCACCCTATTTCAGGACCTGGAAAGACACACTTTCTCCATGTTTCTCCGAATTCCATGAATTGAGAGGCATCAGTTCTAGCACCTTGCAGGACATTGTGGTCCGTGGCAACCGGACAAACACACTGAACCCGGAGGCCGGATACTCAGTGCAATTCTGCGAGTGAGTTCTTTGGCCAACTTTGGGCAACTTGTTCCCCAACCTAGGCTTTCAATAGCTTTGTTTTTTTGCGAGGGAGGTCTAGCCAAGATCGAGCCACGTGCTTGCATCTTGCACATGTTTCTTTGGTTTACATTGAAAGGATGTTGTGACAGACTGCGCACAGTGTGAGTAGTGTGGATTCGGATGGATATGATTGGTATGGTTGCAGCATGTTCCAGCGATCCTCAGGCTAAGTAAGAGCAGCACTTCTTCAGCTGTAGAACATGCTAGATACACACCACTCTTTAAGTGTTCATGTGTACAACTATAGTAATTACTGTAGTTGGCGCTACGGTGCGCTTTCCAGTGACAATCAACGTCGACTTTGTTCTACTGCTGCTCTGGAAAATTGGCGGCATAATAAGGACTTGGTGGGACCGGAGAGCAAACTTCTGGAGATCATAGGACCTCACTCAAATCGGGGTTCTTCAAACATGTCCAAGGGTTTAACCTACGGTTTAACTTACTTGAAACACAGTATCACGCCCTTTTGTACCAATTACTCATTTGTTCTCTGGATTAGGTTGTTGCAAGTTAAGGAAAAGTCATCAGCCCTTGTTATTTTCCTCCCATTCTTTGAACGGTCTTTGCTTGGGAAGATCCATGCGTTGTTCAGCCTTAAGACATTCTACCTTAGCAGCCTTAGACAAGTCCAGCAAGAACTCGATGTTGCAGTTGGTCGTTCTTTAAGCCTGGTTTGATCATTTACTTTTCCCAGCCCCTTGGGTTGCCTCCGGGGCTTTGCATTTAATGTTTCCTTTGCAAGTGCAGTAAATTAGAACGAGCGCACCTTCTGCAGAGGTGCACTAAATAGGCTGTTTGGAGCATAAAGCATCGTCAAGCGATATAACGCAGTTTCCATGAAACTGGTCCGTATTGCAACTCCGTCCGTTCGTTCGTTTATCGATGTGCGTAACGCAACGCCGTTGCTGTGGGCCGAATGCAGGAAGAACTATGGTGGAGCTGTTCCCAACCGTTGAATCTTTTGACTTGTTCGTGCTCGCGGGATCCGGGCAAAGCGGCTGGAGTCTAAGGATCGAAGTTCGGCAATGGAGCAGAATGGAGCAGAAGCTCATCTCCAAATCGGATTAGCTTAATTAGTCCTTTGGGCACCATGTCTTGCGGTTGAAGACGGTCTCAAGTCTGCATTTTGAAGACTTGTACAGCTGTACCAGCTGAGTAAGCTGGAATCAAAAATCTAGTTTTGGGGTCATCCTTCCCCTGGTTGAACTCAAGGTTGATCCTTCGGTCCTTCAGCATGTTTAAATCGGGCATGTGCAGCTACCAAAAGTCAAGCTGTGCAGAGGGTCCCGTTGAATGCACTAAGAAGTTTCTGGCGCGATGGAAACTTCAATCCGATTGGTATGGTCTGTACCCCAGCAAGCAGCTGCAGCTGCTTCATTCAAAGGCATGGTCCATGGTGATCAATATTTGTCATCATCCGTCTAAGTTATGCAGCATGGAAACTTCGTACTGCAAGGAAGGATGTTGTGGTGGACCAGAAGCGGGCTCTTTCAATTCTAGATCTGTTGGTGCTCGGGTGCCCAGTTTGTCTATGGAATGTGTTTCTGCAAACAAAAACTGAACACATTGGGTGAATAGTGTTTTCCAAGCGATTGCTTGAGTGATAGCTTTGCGCTGACACTGACTTGAAGCATCCCCGTGTGCTGACAATTGCTGTTTTGGACCTGTTTGCCTTTGCATGCACCCCTGCTACGGCTCACGTGCGCCTCTCTAGTTTGATTGTTTGTCTCGTATTCTGCAGAGTCAAATTCATTTTTATACCATCCTCACCAGTTCCTTTTTGGTCACTTATTTCATTCTGGGTATGTTTTATTTGTCATTTGGTCGTACTGACATGTGATGAAACCCGCTAGGCATGCCGATTGCTTGCATTGAGTCTTTACCGGAAATGCTTGTAGCAAAACTGAAGCCGTGCGCGGATACCCTGAATTTGTGCCTCCGTTTGCCCACGTTGCAATGGAAGTGTGGTAAGCATTTCTCACTGAAGTTGCAACCACTGATCACCCAAACACTTGGATTTTGGATTCAGTGAGGTCGAAGATACAGAACTCTGATTGCCCAGAATCTTGGCATCGAAGTTCACTTTTCTATGGCAAGGCAACAAGAAAATGCACATCATTGATTTCCACGATTGCATTACACATTTTGCCCACGGTCCACAAATTGAACAAAAGGATCCTAGAAATGAAGAAAGAACTGCGTTTGGGAGGGTTGTGGGAATGCCAGAACACACTGGACTCAAAGGGTTGCGCTCGGTTTTGTTGATTCACGTGTGGTCGCAGCCAACAATGTTCCATGCATATGTGTATAACTATATACACATGTTAAAGTTTATGAAAGAGTTAAGCCATGTTGGAATCCGGAAAACAGGAGTCGAATGTTTTTGGCACGAGGTGGTTTAATCCTTCTTTTCTAGCAAGAGAAGAGCAGAAATGCTAGGAAAGGAGTGCTGATGGGAGCCTGGGGTTGTAGAGGAGAGCAAGAGGGCGAAGATTCGAAGTTTTAAAATTGTGGGAAGATGGAGTCCCTTTGAACTTCGTGTGATTGCAGAAACATGTCACAAATAGTCAAGGTGGCTGATTGTTGGCAAGGAAGACCTCAAAATAAGGAATGTAGGAGTTGAGTTCAAATTCATTGATTATATATTAATATTTGTTTTAAATATAGTTATGACAGCATTTGGACGCATATAGGTTCATGGCAGCTGAAATTATGTCCAGCTACAATCAGCTACAGTTTGATGCATACAGAGATGTGATTCCCCAAAACACGAATTTCCCGCTAATTCACAGCCATGCTGCTGCCCGCGGCGTGTAAATCCTGCGCATGTAGCAGCAATAGAGCCAAAGCTTGGAGATATGGAGGTGGTTTAAATAAGTGTTGTACAGCTGCTCGATGGGCGTAGCTGCATGATGCTAGTATGATGGGTTTCCACTAAACTGGATTTGCCTGGCCTGAGATTGAGGAAGTGAGATTGCTGGAGCAAAAGGCTAAGGGATACAGTGCAGCACCTTGGCAGGCTTTATGGTTTACGATGTTTTATGCCTTTCATGGTTCTTCTGGACGCATCTTTTTCATTCACGGACACAGATTAAGTTAGGGATCAAGTGTGACTGCCTTGGACCCAAAAGAACTCAGGAAGAACGCAGTGCCTACGTAGTCTTTGTAAGCTCTGTGGGACCAGTCAGCCACGAGTCTCCAGCTTTCAGCTGGCATGATCCCTTTGCGCTTCCAGAGCCCATTCCTAGGGTCAGAGCCCTAAAGGATGGCCCCAGTGCATGTTTGGCACTCGATTCTGTTAGGATATGTTTCTGGATTCTCGTCATGAACGTAGTACGTCCTTTTCTCCTTTGGTAGTGTGCATAATTCGGACGCCATACAACTTGGCCAGGGCGATTCGATTGACCCAGGCTTGGATCGATCGATTCTCTCCAAAGCCCTGCAGCTAGACTCCTGAGGCAAATGAGTGGAGAGCATGCTTCCGCGACTTTGCCTACAAGCAGAAGCCCCAGATGCCCCAGGCATTCCAGAGCTACACGGATTGACTTATTTTGCCTTTTGGTCAATTGAGTATTCCTGGTCAACCAGTGTCAGGCCTTAAAGCAAATCTTGCCATGTTGAATCGAACCTACCGAGGTCAGATCAACCAGTTCGAATGGTCTTCAACGACTCCGTGAGCCAGGCTGCTCCTTTGTTCAGGTGCGTGCCAGACATGTGGGAGACCTGGTGTCAGTGCAGTGTGCAGTAATCTGAAAGGCATGGGAGCAGTGCATTGAAGCAAGCCGTAAAACAGCAAGCATGCATGAAACCATGAATTCACATCCCACCCCTGCAAAGACCTGGACTCACGCAGGCCAGAAAAGCGGCCCTTGGATCTTTTCTGCATCTATGAGCTCCGTGGTGGAAATGAGTGGAAACACGCCCCGACTCCTATGATTCGTACATAAACAAAGGGCTGAAAGGCCCTTGGCTTTTTGACAAAGTTACAGTCAATGCCCATTTTGTCAGCCTGAGTGCTAAAGAGGATCACCTTTGTACACCTTTGTTGTCTTCTCCCAACAAGAATGAATTGGACATACTGATTGTGTCAGAATCAACAAGAGCACATAGTTCGCTTCTATCATCTATCGCTGCGAGTCCTAACCTTTGACATTTGCATACCAAAGTATGAGTGCACCTGCAGCGTATAGAGTAAAACAATGGCGGTAAGGAGCACTAGGGTCCTGGTGGTTGGAACAATATTGAGGCAGCCACACTAGCATAGCATGACATAGTGATTGGACCGCATGTTTTGGTCGGGCTGGACTATTGCACCTGGACTGCGCCAAGGCTTACACACAACCAAGGCATCCTGGACCAAAGCTTAGCGCAGTCTCAGGTGGAATATTTGATGATTCTGGCATATCTTTCCCATGTGTTCAAGCGTGATGAGTCGTCCACCTTTCAGGATGAGATCAAGGTCTTTTCTCGTGGCATGGAAGTCTCAAGTCTTGACCCGAGCCAACTCACTTTACCTTTGTCGATGGTTTGTTGCCTCGGCTGTTCCAGGCCCGTGTCAAGAATTTCGCCAAGGAGTTAGAAGAGTTGAATAGAATTGACGTCTTCCCTGATCACCTCCTTCCAATTTCCCATCATCCCTATTTCACAGATTCCACATTGGACATGTTGTTGAGCAAGTGATCAATCTTTTGCAATCACAGACTCAGTGTGTGGGCGGGGGGGGCAGACACCACCCCATGCTGCCACATAGGCTTCATTTGGAACATGAATTTGTTCATTGGTGGATCATAAAAGAACCTTTTTGCAAAGTGTTGCCTGCAGGGATACATTCCTTTGCATTTTGTTTTGTTCATTGCAAGGTGAAGACTACCAAACCTTGTTGAAGTGCACTTCCATCAGGCAGTCGAGTCGGGGAGGGATCTTGACACGCGATCAAGTTCTATGTACTGTGTTTGATCTGTAGCTGCTCGGGTCCAGAGTCTAGCGGGGGTGATCCACTTGCTGTTGTATACCCCGTTTGGACTTCCATTGTTGACTGATTTTTGAACCACAGCCCCAAATTCTCGAGACGGCAGGTTTGCCCCAACAGACCATGGAAAATGCCATTTGAAGCTGCTACATGTTTATTGTTTTTTGCAAATCTACAGAACTTCATGTGGCTCCATGTTCAGCAAATGCTTCTAAGCTTAACAGACCTGCTCAAAGATATTCTTACTTGTAACTTTTACTACCATATGATTCATATGATACCATATTTATAATCATTTTCCCGTCCTGATGTGAGTTTGCATGCGCTGAGCTAATTTCACCACCAGTGACTAGGCTGGTGAAGTGGGTCTCCCTTTTGCTTCACAAGTTGATGTCCACCGACCACTTTTGTTTGGGGAGTCTTCCGGTCATTTCAGTGTCGCTGGTACCGAGGTACCCAAACAAAAATATAGCAAAAAATCCTGCCCTGTTTGAATCATTTCACAGAATCAACATCCAAATAATAGTCTTCCGGACTTTCAGTATGAGACAAGGCTCGGGAACCAAGCGACATGATCCTGTCGTCAGAAGTTGGGGGTTGAGCACGAGCGCACACTCATCGGAACCTGCTGAACGGAGTAGTTCTTCAACACCGAGCAGGCTGATTTTGAAGTATCATACAGCTTCAAAGAGTTTGCCAGTAGTTTATTTGTCTCAGAACGAGGGGACCGCCATTGCCTAGGTGTTTTGCTTGTTTCTCAAAGTCGCTCCGACCAAGGCAAATCGGTTGGGTCCTTATTGCATGCCTTTGCATTCGCCTTTCCATTGCGCCTGGCTAGTGTTTGATCGCACTACAGCGCTTCATGACCAAGCAGACCACTGCTGAGGAAAAGAACTCACAGAGTATCAACAGCCCAGGAGGCGTGGCGTTTATCCAAAGAGCTTCATATTGTTGATTTCTCAGAGCTGTCCTGGTCCTGACCTCAACAGCACTTTTTTCTGCAGGTCTCATGGCGGCAACTCTGGGGGAAGAGTCCGTGTGCCTTGAACTGAACTAATGTTCTTTGCATTTGAGGCTTAGCCAACAGGCCTTGATCACTGCATTTTCTGTGTAATGAATCGAAATCCGAGCTTTTCTGGTATAGTTTGCATTAGGCATGCATTAGGAATATGAAGAGCCAGTTCATGATAGACGTAGCAAAAACGGAACATTTTTCGTGGCGGCCAAGATTCGCACCCGCAATGGCAGTTGATGGCCATCGCAGGCCATTTGGAGCCTGGTGGCTTTGGTATATAGTTTGTCAAGATTCGGTGCCAAAAAATCGCAGAATATCTTCAGACTAAAGTGACTAAAGGTTGCTTTAGGTGGTCAAGATGTGGTGGTGCGGGGGCAACAAAGCTTGAATGAATGAGACATAAAATCCATGGAGCCCATGGCCTGCCTTGTGATGTTGGAAAGATGCAGTCGGCTGCATGTTTGCAACTCGAAAGTTGGTACTGTACTAAATCATAAGAGCATATAAGAGCTAAATCTTTCCAAGGGCCATAAAGAGCTCTCATTCTTGGAAAGACATCAACTGGGCCTGCAAAGCCAGAAGACTGAGTGGCTGAAGAGTCATGTCCTGCATCGTTCAGGAATGCGCGACGAGCTACTTATTGGATGACTGAGGGGAATGTTCGTCCATCTCAGCTTCGAACTGTACAGCTTGCCTACCTAGGCGGCAACAAGCTGCTTGTACAGACCAAGGTTGGCCACTGCGGAGTTGATCGGTTCATTGGTGTGTCCAAGAGCCAGGAGCAACCAGATCAAACTTCATTCTGTGCCTAGAACAGCTCAGAATGAGAGCATACGAAAAAGCCAAACGGGGAATTGAATCGGACACTTCGCCCTCCAGTGAAACGGTTATGTGTTCGATCACTTGGTTAGTGCGGCCTTGCAGCTGTATCTTGGGACATCCGGTCGCCTGGAGTGAGTAGCAGTCGAACTCATCGAGGATGGCAGGCGAACTCATCGATCTTGGGTTTTGTGCAGTCAAAAGCTGCCGTTGCCATTTCATTACAAGGAGGATGGTTTTGGGGTTCATTGTGGTCTGCGGGGGGCATGGCCACAAACAGTGACTTGGCATATCTTGTTAAGTGCATACGCTATTTAATGTTGAAGCTTCATGACAAGACACGAAGCCATTGAACACCTGGGGAAGGTTTTCGCTTCACCACTCAGTGCTATTTGAACATTCTCATTGGGCACAAGAACTGCATGACAACGACTTGTGGTCATCGTAAGATAGGGAGATTGTGTAAGGAAGGTGTCGGCGTGTCGGTTGTAAGTCATAATCTTCTAATAGCTCAATATGCATTAGCAAGAAGCTACTATATAGGTGGAGGCCATCGCTAGTAGGTTGGAGGCCATTACTAGTAACAAGAAGCTCCTGGTAACAAGAATACATCTTAGCACATCCAAGGCCACGATCTTCTTAGCAAAGTCAAGCAGAGATTTCCGCAGGCCCGGGGGCTCAACGGACGAGAGACACTGGCTCCCAAACGCAGGAGGTCCTGGTGAGGGTAAAAAATACCGTGAAAGAAAAGCTTTTTTTAAATGAAGGTTTATACGCATTGAAGCTGGTTCCATAGTGAAGCTATAGAAGTATACACTTTAAGTAATATAATATAAGTAATTACATGTAGTGGTAAGTAATTACATGTTGTCGTACTACTTACTCGTTCTGGGTAGGCAAGCAGGCGAGAAGAAGTAGTTTAGAGCTTCCATGAGTTTCTGATGTAAAACGAATCTACTCATTTCCACAAATACATAAGTGTTTGTCCTTATAATGACTTTAGACATTGTTTTTCTCCAAAACGCACATGATGCTTTCAAGGTAGGGGAAGTAATGGTAACTGCCTTTTCAGGCTTAAACTCTTGCTTCCAGTTGAAAACTAGCAGCAATAGGTCAGGTTTGAAATTGAAAACTCCCAAAGACAAAATCCATCAGATTTTCAAATCTGTTCAGTCTTATTCACATCAGTCTTGTGATGTTCAATTCACAATGGATTAATGACCCAAGCAGCTTGTTTTCTTTGCAGGCTTTGACGCTGAAGTGCACTGTGATTGGTGAGTCCTGTACCTTTTTCTCCTATTCAGTTGATTCGACTGTTGGCCTTTAGGTCAAATTCCCTGCAGATGCTATGAGCTGAGTTTTTCTATACTGTGATCAGTCAGTTGTATACGTATTATGTATACGTGTTGGTCTTATCTAATCTAGGTGTTTTTGGAGGTCGTTTGGCGTTGGTTCAAAGCGTTGTTAGAACGGGCTGATCGCATTTGATGAATGCGTCCATCTATGTCATGCTCGTCTCACTCTATGTGCAGAGGAAATGCTTCACAAACTTCATCAGACCTCAGGCTGCCGAAACCTTGGAACGTGTCCAGAAGTTCCTCACAGATCTTTGGCATTGCATTGGGCTGACAGCACACCTTTACATGCTCTTCGTTGCCACACATGCCAAGAAATAAGCGGACCTCCAAGAGTGTTCTCAAACGTGCTTTAGGTCCAGCGTAATCGGTTCATTGGTCACTCCCTCGCCTTGCTTGGAGTTGTCCTTACCAAAGTCAGAACTGCCGTGTCACAGGGTTGAGGGGACGACCCAAAAACTGAGCGGCAAATTTGACTTGGAATGTTCAAAGGAAGCTAGTGAAGATGGGAAAAGCAATGGAATTGAAGCTCCAAAACCTGCATAAATCTTCCGGATTCGTTTGGATCCGTTTGGCCCAGGAAAACCTGGTGCAGATTCAGAATGATGCAACACACCAGGCTTGGCCTAGTGGCCTCGCAGTTGATTC
>CAXIVM010000248.1:0-22000 GCA_964035705.1 Porites rus | reverse complement strand
TAGGGAAGCCCTCCAGGGGGTCCTGCAAGATGTTGGATGTAGATCCGGTTATCCAAGGACCACAGCAACACGGTCGTGACAAAGTCCAGGATGACCATGAGCAGAGGGGTCTCGCACTAGCCCGTGCCATAGGATGGCATGGGGCCTGAGAGCTAATGGCCCTTATCATCATCATCATCATCATCGCCATCGCCATCATCATCATCGCCATCGCCATCATCATCATCATCATCATCATCATCATCGCCATCATCATCATCATCATCATCATCATCATCATCATCATCGCCATCGCCATCGCCATCATCATCATCATCATCATCATCTTTCTTTCTTTCTCAACGCTCACCGGAGGTGATCGCGTGGACCCTTGGCGTCTTAGCCAGTCCGCCAGTCCCGTAGGACCTTCAACCAAAGTGAGTGTCCAGCAACATGGCCAGGGTGGTCGTTTGGGCCTGTTGCGGTTGCATGGACCTCAAAAGCAAATGAAGGCAGGAAAATTGCCTAAGGCACGTGCAGGAATGATTCTCCCGCTCATCTTCCGCCAACCTCTGGTAGGGTTGGCAGGCGCACCATCTCGTTGCCGGCGCAGCAGCCAGGAAGCGCTCAGCACAAATCTCTTCCAGGGGCTCCGCCTTCGTCCACAAGTCCTTGTGGTGTGAAGCTAGGTGACCGTTCAGGTTCGCAGGCCAAGTCTGGCAGAAGAGGCATTTCTTGACCAGTCGATGACAAAGTTCAGGATGGGCAACCAGGATCTGGGTGTCCAGTCGATCCAGTGACTGAAGCCATTCTGAGAACCATGGATCTCCCGCATGTGGATCAGCAGTCACGTTCCGGATGTGCTGTTCCTTAGTGAGAGTAGGAGCCTCATCAGCAGGAGGTGTCACCAGTTCCGCACCACCATGGGGAGTGCAGGTTAGCCATAGCATGCACACGTTCTCCAGGATCACTGCAGGCAGCACCCTGAAGGGCTGGGGGTCGTCGGAGTCGTTGTAGACCCACCAAGTGCCTTCATGCAAGAGTGCGGAGACATAGTGACCCGACTGGGAGTCAGAGCCTAAGTGATAAGCCAAGGCACAGACCTCATACGGAATGTTGTCCAGTTCCAAGCTTGCACCAATGAAGTATGGAATCCATACCTTAGAGCTCCAGTGCACACGAGTTCGACATTTCTGGCCAAATGAGTCAAAGCGGTCCAGCTGGATGCAGGTTAGGTCTGCAGGACTGACCAAGGCATGAAGGCCAAAGCTAGCCATGCTCCAACTCGTGAGAAGTGCTTGCAAGTCTGCTGAGCCTGCTTGTTTTCTGGTGCCACTTTGCGAGCTCACGTAAAGGTGCAATGGGCAGCTGTGGTCATTTTGGTCAACGACCTTCACAATGCCGTCCTGTTCCAGCCTTGATTCCCAGCAGCAACTGAAAAACATCGGGTTCAACAGCTGAAGAATGTGGTGAGAAAAGTCAACAACATCATGCTGACGGAAAGGATCAGGCCAGTCTACCAGGAGAGATGTCCAATGGCCATTGGCCCACAGCAAAATGGATTCCCCATCAAATGGTTCAGCTATCTGGCTGAACACCCCCGGAAAGTTGGACCATTGGTCCTCACTAAGTCCATTGACTTGAGAAGCTCCCCAAACCAGGCCGGTCACTGCAGCATTCATGTAGCAGGCCGAGGAAGGATTCATCAAGGTCTTCATAGGAGGCCTGTCATCTTCCGGATTCATAGGGTTTCGAGCAGTCGTCCCAGGTGCTGAGCCAGAGGGGATCTTTGCATGTTGGCCGGCCTCATCCTGGCCAGAATGAGTTGCCAGAGTCCCGTATTGGCCAGCTGGTGCCAGAGCCCTCTCAATTCGTTCGAGAAGTTGTGGGTCAGGGCCAGAGTCACTCTCCAGGGAATGACCAAAGCTGGATTCTCTGAGTCCGTCCCGAGGGCTTTCTGGATCTGATGGTTGGGACGAAGTGCATGGAACCTCTTGATCAGCGCCTCGTTCTGGAGAAGCGTCAGCATTCTCTGCAAAGTGTGCAGTGCCAATGTGAGGGAGACCTGTGCTTCTGGTAGGGCTTGAATCTCGTTCTTCTCGTGGTCCCACTTCATCCGTGGGAAGATGTAGGGGTCCTTCTGGTCGTCCCCCAACTGGAGAAATTTGAGCCTCACCAGTGTCTGGATCAAATGATCCGATGAATCGGTCGATTGCAACTTCAGTGTCCGAGTGTGAAGTTCCTCCAGCATGACCTTCAAGATCAGGATTCTCAGGGGCAGAGGTCGGTCCTCCTGCGGTGCTTGGTGCCATTCCGTCGTCTTGGCCATCATCAGCTTGAGAATGGACCCGGGGCCCGCGCTCAAAAAAACGAAGAAGTCCGTCTCCGTGGCCAGGCACTGTAGGCTGTCTTCGTGACGGAGGACCAGTTTTGACAGGGTTTGCAGGACAGTCTTTGAATCTGGTGTGGATTCGTCCTTGATGCTCTGCAACTTCGCCTGCCCTTTTTTTCCTTTTCCTTTGCCCTGGCCCTTCACGCCATTCGACGTGGTGGACCGCTGCCTTTTGGACCTGTTCTGGTTCTCGTCGTCGACCTCCATCTTCATCCATGTGTTCAGGGCTCCCCACATCTCCGAGACAGGACCGCTGCTGTCCGTGACCATGATGCAAAATGGCCAGAAGGCCAGCGAGTTGCAGGAGCACTGGGCACTGAGCAGCAGCGGGATGTGATTCACAAATGGAGCATGCTTGCTGTCGTTGTTGAAAGGAAGTTAGGTACTTGTAGTACAAGCTGCCCCTGTTGCAATGTTTGGCATGTGAGTTCCAAAGATGTTGCAAAAGATCTCTAGGGTCAATCTGCCGTCCACAGAGGCTGCACCAAGAACTGAGGGCTGCACAGAGTTCATGGTCCTGAAGCAGTTGATCAAAAAGGCCCCTGGTCAGTTTGGTGTCCAGCTCAGGAAAGTTCAGCTCCAAGGTAGGGCTGAGAACCTGAAGATCCAGCTTCAGTGCGTGTGCGAGTACAGTTCCAGCGGAGGTTTCTTTGAATTTCGTGAGGTCATAGTGAACAAAGAGCGCCAACTGTGAGAAAACTGTGCACACATGTGGTTGAGTTGGAGGACGTAGACAGGTGCAGCCAGCATTCCGGAGGGCACTGCTTGTCTGAAGCCACTCAGCGTAGGAGGTGATCGAATCCCATTGTCGTCCATGAGATGTGCTGAGATGTCGAAGAAGATTGGTAGAGCTGGTGGATTGAAGACCGCAGAGACCACAGATGTGGCCAAGCCTCCTCATGAGAGATTTGTAGCCGGTCAGGTGGTCGAAGGTTCCCCCGTGAAGACCCGTGACAATGACAGGGTGATGCCACAGCAAAGGAGGATCATCCGGAAGAGGAGCTTGGCAGTGGCCGCCATCAATGTGATGCTTCAGTGCAGCAAGGCATAGAAACTCTTGGTCACAGTGGGAGCATTGATTGCGGCCAGGTACCTGGTCCCGATCTGCCATGAAGGTTCTGACCGTGGTCGTGTGAGGATGCTCAAGAGCTTGGTGTTGATGAAGGCCAGCCATGGTGACAAACTTCCTTGGACATGTGGCACAGGTGAATTGGGCGTCCATGCGCTGAGCCGGTTGTGGAACCGGTGGTGGACTTTCTGGACATTCAGCACGATGACGTCGGTCAGCAAGAGCCAGACCAAGTTGCTTCTTGACCGGGCAGGTGTGTGTCCTGGACTTGAACTCCTGACCACACAGTTCACAGGGTGAGGGCATTCTGGCTCTGGTCACATTGGGGAGGACTTCGTGCATCAGGTTGTAGGCATCAGGATGGTCTCTGCCCATGTGAGCGGACATCTGTTGAAGTCGTGCTGACCAGAAGCCACATAGAATACATCTCTGTGAGAGGAAGTAGCAAAGCTCCCGGTCTTGCCTCAGAGGTTGAAGGTCTCCTTGATCGTGGTAGGCCAGCAACTGACGTCGATGTGCCTGAAGTTGCTCTGGTGGTGCCTTAGATGAGTCGAAGCTAGGGCATGCATAGTTTTGTATGTGATGAGTCAAGTTCTGCCACGAGATGAATGAGTCCCCGCAGTGACGACATACCGGTTTGCCATTTATGGAGTCTCTAGCAATGTCCAGTGTCGGACCAGCTGGTGGAACAATACCGTGTGAGTGCATCTCGTGTCGACGAAGCGTATAGAGATGTCGAAATGTCAAACCACATCCCGTGCAGTCCAGTCCAGCCTCCGCCAAAGGGAGAGATGGAGCAAGGTCATGATCATCCAGGTCCTGCAACCAAGTGTTGATGAGTTGAAGTGAGCTCTGCAGTCCATTGGTGTCAAGCTCAAGAACAATGTCACCTTGTGCTAATGAGTCCAGTCTGGCCTCATGCCGGGATAATTGCGCTGCCATGCGGTCCCGGAGCAAGGTAACAGGGTGTTTGAGGTTGAATCCAGTGAGGAAGTCTGCATGTTTGGTGTGTGAGATGTACTGGTGGTCCCTCATCACTTGCCGAAGTTGTGGAAGAAGGGTCTTCGAAAACTGAGGAAGGGTGACTTGATCAACACCAGTGGAGTCCAGACCATATAGAGCAATGGGTAGGACACATGTTTCCCACAGTGACAGCTTCTGAGCCGTGTGAATCAAGGAGTTGCAAAACCATGGTTTCATCTGTCGATGTCGATGTATGCATGCGTTTAATCTCTTCTGCATCGTTCCCCGCAACATTTGCTTGTATCCAACTGAAATCCCGAGATATTCTTGATGCTCCCTCAAGGGAATCTCATACTGTGTGTTGTCCTCTTTTGGAATCCGAAGCGATGCTCCGTGCTGTGACTGTCTGACAAAGGCCTTGTTGGCCAGTGCACGATCTGGGCCGCGCCATTGGATGATTGCCGCTGATTTGGTCATGTTCACCTTCATACCCAGTCGTTCCAGGATGTTGATGAGCCGTCCAAGGTAGGTGAGTCCCCGTTGGAGTTCTTCCCAACTATGAAACACAAAGCATGCATGACCATCATCCGCATAAAAAGTGCAGTGTTTCCTCATCCAGTGAACATCTGTTTCAGCAGCCACATGGTCAAGGATCAGAGCAATGAAACATGCCCAGAAAAAGGGCGCCCCACGGCATCCTTGACGGATGCCTTTGTAGGTAGGCTGTTCAGCTTCCAAACCTTTCCATTGAACAATGTAGGCAGTTTCGGTGTGCCAGGTGAGAAGCAACAAAATGATGTCTTCAGGAAGCTGAAGAAGTCTAAATGCATCTCTGAGGTGTTCACGAGGCATTGCGTCAAAGGCCCCAGTGAGGTCTAGAAAAAGTTGACAGCCTCCGTACACTTTCGGACGGGTAGCCCGGTCGTTCACTGGAGCATTGGCATCATATTTCCAGCGAGCCAGGAGAGTTTGAACCTCACGAACATGAGCAGTGACCCGAGCAATTGCTTCCCACGTGCCACGTCCAGGAAGGTAGGCAAACTGTGGATACCAAACCAACCCAGGAAGAGCATAAAGCTTGGCATGTTGCACGAAAAGAGACATGATAGTTTTCGAGAGCGGAGTTTGGAGTGCAATCGGTCGAAGCGCTTTGGGCTCTGTAGGAGGTTTGTTTGGCTTCGGAAGAAGAACAACCCAGCCTCTTCGCCATTCATCGGGGATGTGGCCCTGAGATAGCCAGAATGAGCACCATGAAGTCAGTAGAGGCCCAAGGACTGCCGCCAGTGCCTTCCAAACAAAGCTGGGGGCAATGTGTTGAGGTACTCCCGTGTGAGAGGAAATGGACTGAAGTGCCCGTGTCAGGTCAGAGTCCTGAAAAGGAAGAGTCTGAAGACCAAATGGTGGAAGGTCAAGATCAGAACCCTGGTAGAGTTCCTGCATGTATTGTGTGATCCAGTCCAGTTCCTCTTGAGGTGACATCAAATTGCCCTGTGAGCGTCGAAGTTGAGGTCGTTGTGCATGAGTCTTGGGCGTGAGGGTGTGAACCAGTTTGAAGTATTGATGACTCTTGTTCATAGCCCATAAGTGTCGAGCTGCTTCGATGGTGCTGGTGAGCTTCAGTCGTTTGGCCTCCCTTGCTTTGTTTTTGGTGGTCCGTCTCCAACGGTTTACCTGAGTGTTTCTGAACCAAGCCACAAAGACCCGGTGGGTCAAGGTTGCAGCCAGGGGGACCTCTGGAAGATCTCGAAGGGCCGGATGACCATGAGACCACTGACGAGGTCGCGGATGCCTGAGTGCATGAGTGTCAGTCCCCAGGGTTGTTGGTGGTCTAAACTGTTTGCATGCTTCCATGATGGTGTAGTTCAGGTTCTCGATAGAGGGAGCCTGATCATGTAGTAGTCGAACAGTATCACTCAGTTCTGAGATCCAGGAGGTCCAGTGGTCACTGTCCAGTTCCCAGTGTTGTTGAAGTAGTGATTTGGTCACTTTAGGAAGACCCCGACAGGGAGTTTTCCAAGCCCGCCATTTGTATGGGATGTTGTACAACATGGGGATGTGGTCTTTGAGGTGGCCAAACCGAAGGGGAAGCTGGTCAAGGTAGATCGGATGTTTGGCAAGGGAGTCACTGGTCTTGTGCCTGACCAGGATGTAGTCAATCCGGGAGGCAGAACCTCGGTTACCCAGGTAGGTCGGCCCCAGGGTAGTGTCCCAAGTGTTGAGGGCGATCAGTCCATGGCGCCGAATCAAGTCGCCAAACTTGCCAGAGTCAGGGTGTCTGGGACCCCGATGTCGTCCTGGGTTCATCGAAAAGTCACTCAGTCCAACACAGTGTGGAATGTGGTCCAAGCCTGTGTTCCAATCTCCTGCCAAGACCACCACATTGCGTCCAGGAAGCCCCTTGAGAGCGTGATCACAAAGTTGCCAAATCTCTGACCTGGCGGAGAGACAGGCTTGGTCCTGAGTGCTCCAGGCATGTTGGTAGACATTCAGGATGTCAATGGAAGTGCAGGACATGTATAGTCTCACATGCAGAATGCGACCCTTCTTCACTTCTCTCCAACTGATCCGCTCCTGAGGACAAAAGGAGCGTCTCACAATGGTGAGAACTCCACCGGCCCAGCCATTTGAGCCGCTGTGAATGTAGGCGAAGTGATCGTCCATCCAGTCCCCCGTAAACCCCCATCTGGTGTCTTGAATGGTGAGAATCGAAAGGGGTTGGGGAAGCATCCATGTTTTCAAAATGTCCAACTTGTAGTTGCTGAGGGCTCCAATGTTCCAGTTGAATCCACTGAATCTATTGGCCTTCAGCTTGGAGCCCTGAGGTTGAGGGCCTGTAGATTTCTCGTTGGTGAGGACCTGACGAGGGTTGTCAATCTGGGTGGTTCCAAGCATTGAGGCACTGTACAGCTTTCCTCTGTACCAGGTCATGCCATGCAGTTGAGCCCTTTTGAGAGCTCGAAGAAAGGATTTCTTTCTGGAAAATGGTTGTACATCAGGGCGGGTAGATAGGGGTCCAATGCCACTTTGCTTTGCCCAATGAACTGAGGGCGTCTGTGGGATATGGTGGGCTTCACTGATACCTGTGGCGGCATCAGAACCCTCGGGCCTCCAGGGAGTGGCGTTAGGGTTGAGCGTGCTCACAAAAACCATGAGGTAGAGAACCGTGGTTGCAAAAAATAGCACAAGAGGTGGAGATCTCTCCCTGGCCGGGGACTTGGGACCCCGGTTAGCTCTCGTCCCGGATGCGGAGACCTGGGAGGTCGTTCTTGAGTTCCAGGATCTATGACTTGTGGAGGAGGAAGTGTGCTTGTAGGTCAAGTTGTTCAAGAGGTGTGTCAGGAGGAACCCAACAAGGTCCAAATAGGTTGACAAAAAGATCACGACCTCTCCCTTCAAGGTGTTCTGGGTATAGGGAAGCCCTCCAGGGGGGTCCTGCAAGATGTTGGATGTAGATCCGGTTATCCAAGGACCACAGCAACACGGTCGTGACAAAGTCCAGGATGACCATGAGCAGAGGGGTCTCGCACTAGCCCGTGCCATAGGATGGCATGGGGCCTGAGAGCTAATGGCCCTTATCATCATCATCATCATCATCATCATCATCATCATCATCATCATCATCATCATCATCATCATCATCATCATCATCGCCATCATCATCATCACCATCACCATCATCATCATCATAATCATCATCGCCATCATCATCATCGCCATCATCATCATCATCATCATCATCATCATCATCATCATCATCATCATCATCATCATCATCATCATCATCATCATCATCATCATCATCATCATCATCGCCATCGCCATCATCATCGCCATCACCATCACCATCATCATATTTTATTAATCTTCTATCATCTGTTCAAACGGTCCATCGCGTCCGGCTGAAGATCGACAACAAATTTCTTGCATCCTGTGCAGCACCTGGAGGGGCACACTATATCCCGATGGGGCAGGTTTCAAGGTCTGTGTCTAGTTTTGGGACCCACTGCCCAAATCCAGGCAAGTTTCTACAGTGACAATTTTTGAATAGGGCGTAGATCATTGGATGAGCTGATCCACTTCGATATACTGCATATTAAAATACAAAACTATATGTACACAAGTTTGTAAACACATATTAATATTGGCCGATATGTGCTATGTATATAACATGGAATGATATGAACCACACAATATAATACAATATACACAGAGATGGGGACATTGTAAGAGTCATACTACACTTCTTCGACGTGACACCGGAGCGTCCGTCCGATGTTCCGAGGTTCCGATGGATTTCCCGAGCTCCAACAGCCAGTTGGAACAGGTGTTGATCAGCGAGGGGTCTTCGGCCAACTTCGCCTCGACCGTTCGCCGCGCGCAGATGGACGTGCCGCGGTTTCCCCGCGGAGCGGTCGAACTGCAGCTAAGCCTGCACTGGTGGTGTGCTGTGCCTGCAGGCGGTCTTCTCGGTGCTGCAGAAGCAATTGTTAGTGTTTCATCTGGAAATATCTTGAAGTTTTTGTTTTTTGCGGGGGAGTGGTGGAGGTGCCCAACTTTCATATTGTTGTTCTGGCATGAGAGCACACATCGATACTAGCCGTTTTAGCTTGAGGAAAACGGTGGCACATCAGCGCGGTCGGGCAGTTCTATTAGACCCCTCGCCTCGTTTCCCTCGAGGAAAATGATCACTTCTTAGGCAACAACATTAACATACCTGAATCGTCCAACATGTTTCATGATTTCTGCCTAAGATAAGGCCAATGGCCCTTTCGGACCCAAACCGCTTGGCATCGGCATGGAAGATGCCGGAGCCGGGACCGGCGACGGGTTGTGGGGGAAACCCGGGCGAGCTCTCGCACACTGGTCATTTCTGCTCAAGCCGAGCCTCTACCTGCAACCCGTCCCAGCCAGTGGAGTCACCGTTCTCTAAAAACCGACGGGTCAAACCTTCCAAGACCGACCAAACCCAACAGGTTCGGTGTTCATGTCACCGAGGTATTTTTGTTGGACACCAAACTTGGTGAACCAGGTGTCCACCTTTGTGAGATGGTTTTACCTTTGGGGGGTCTCAATAGTGGAAACAATTGCCATGTGTCAATCACAGGTGCATGGGATAAAGTTGGCCATGGCCATGATCGAAACAAGAAAACCCATGTTAAGCTGGTAGCTGGTGGCACACAAAGGACACTCAAATTCCACCTGGGCCCAGCTACAACGTTGCCAGGGAGTCTTCAACAAACCTGATCTCCCTCCTCTGTCCCGGCTGGTCTGGAGAAAATTGCAAAAACCTGGCAGGGAGGCGCTTCAGTTGAACCGGCACTGAGGAAGCCGAGGAACATAGCCTTGTGACTCGCACCAGCAGTTGAGAATGTCACCTCCTTGACCCACTGCATAGTCCTTGGTCCAATTGGCAGCCACATTCACCTGAGACTGGCCGTTGGTCCGCCGAACCTGAACCCAACCCTGGGGCTCCAACTACTACCTCCTCAGGTCCAGTATCTGAGGGTGTGGTTGGAGCCCTCAGTTTAAAAGGGCAAATGATTCAATACGCTGGTTCCACAACCTTGAAAACACCCCTACCGCCCCTACACCATTCCAGTTTCTGTAAAACATGCAGTTACGAATACGTGTGCTTGGGACAGTCACTAGGTACCGGTACCTCGGAGAAGCTTTCACCCATCTCGCGGGCGCGGGTGCTTTCACCAATGTTGTATGTAGTTGTTTTTGCGGCTTTGCGGGCTTTTGTGGTAGCTATACAGTTATACAGTCTACAGAAAACACTCACAAAAACCCACGGTCTTCACTGTTCATGCCCTCGCAACGAAACAAAGAGCCGATTCTACGGGAAATGGCTGTCCAAGCCTTTGCCCATGATAAAAAACGGTGAGGAAATGCTTCGCGTAGCGTTCCGGCAAGAGCACCTTCTATATATAACATGTAGCGCAGCGTTCCGGCAAGAAAACACCACTCAGTTGTCTGCAGAATCTGCGCCACCTCACCCTGCTCCTACTGCACCCATTCGGTCAATTGGACATCAAAACATACCTGGACCTTCAAGGGGTGTCCTGGCTGGAGGTCCCGGATAGTAGTGGGCTGGGGCTTCCAGCCAGGTGACCCCTTCGAAGGTGCTGGTATTTATATAACATCCATTCTGGGCGTCCCGCAAAGCAAATGTACTTCTCCTCCTCTCCGGAGCTGTTGCTCGGGATAATGGGATCGCACAAGGGGTGGCCAATGTAGCCTGAGCGGTTGCACTGGGTCGTCAAACCCATCGACATGAGAGACCGCGTAAGACTGGGTGAGGAGAGTCGGTCGGGAAGCCGCTCAACATCCACGCAAACTGTCCTGAAGCCAAAAGGAAAAAGGACTGGCAGGTGGTGCCACGTGACGTGGGCCACGTGAATGAACAATGAAAAATACATGAACATCATTGATTTGTCGATCCATGATGTCACGGTGTGAAGGAATCGCATATTCTTTGCAGCAAATAGAAGTATATATCCTGTCCAAGCTGAACACTTTTCTTTGGGGGGCACAACACCATACAACACCTTCTCGTGAGATCTGGATGTGAGTGATTCCCCATTCCGAACCTGCCCGCCAGGTCGCTGAGTTGGTCTCCTGCTTGTGACTTGCCCAGGACGGTGATGACATAGATCAAGACCTCTTCCGGGCGTGAGACCAGGTCTCGCCACAGCCCAGACTGCAGTCACAATTAAACTAAATATATAGATCGATATATATATATATATATATACCTGATAATCCTGATATACAATGTCTCACAATGCCATGAGACTCCCGCACGATTTTTGTCCTGGAAGAAGGAACCTAGACCTAGACCAAAACCCCTTGGGTTTGAGAGTCCCGGAGGGTCACCCTCGGCATGACAGGACACGACCTGGACTCCTGGACGCCCTCACGGCCCAAAAGCTCTCAAAGAAGCACCTGGACACCAAGAAGTGATGGTCAATTTCTTCCATTCTCATGTCGGAGTCACGTGACTCTCGGACACCGGCTGCCGGCTGTCGGATGCGTATTGACTGCAACGACTGAGGTATTTAATTATCTACTTGGGAACTACTACAGTACATACTACTATGGTAACCTCACTGATGACTGCAACCGAACCTCAACGCTCCAAACTCTGATCCAACTGACCTTGAAATCAAATGACATCCCTAGTCAATATTCTAAAAAGGGTGGCCACGTCACTTAGTGCAAAATTAGTCGTTGTTAAAACAGTGGTTGATCAAAGAGAAAAGCCATCAAATCAATCCCGAACACTCTATGTATGGAATATGTGCAGTACCGATGGCCCATGGCCTATGGCTGACGAGCCAATAGACTATGGCTACAAAATGGCAGGGAAAGGCACAGTGACCACGCGCAGTATGCATGAAATCGATACTGCAATTGTCAAAGTGAACTTGTCTCCCTTCCTTTGTCAAGCCACGTGCCCTTCCATACATCCCCACTCAGCTTTGGCGCCAGCTGAACGCACCAACTCCGACCCTCCTCCAAAAGCAGGCCAAGCGGCTACAGCGATGGCCAGGATGATGATGAAGGTCAAGAACCTCAGCGCCGCGAATCCGAGCTTGGACCCCCAGGGCCAAAGAGCTTGGACCCCCAGGGCCCAAGAGCTTGGACCCCCAGAGCCCAAGAGCTTGGACCCCCAGGCCCAAGAGCTTGGACCCCCAGGGCCAAAGAGCTTGGACCCCCAGGGCCGGATGTGAAGCACTGTCCACCTCTTTGGATTTGACTGGGAAAAGCAATGCTCCCAAACCTTGTTCCATCGTGTTTTATCCTGCAAGTTCCACAAACCAAACTAACATGACCTCATTGGCAAAGCAAGGATCGTGGATTCAGGGGGTAGGGGAGTGTTCACAGCGGACTCACTTCTTACTCTTTATCTCTCAACATGTTGGGTCAACAGAACCCGGGGAGGGTCTGCCAACTACAACCTAGTTTCGCCCAATTCAATCCCACACACCCATCTCAATTTCTCACCTGGCCAGGGCACATGCAGGTCTGCCTGCCAGCGGCTGCATTTCTGCTTTCGATTGTGATTTTCCGGATCATGCCCTTTGGAGGTCAATGGGAAGAGCCATGTGAGTTTTGTATAGTTTTGTCACCACTGCGGTCCGCTCAAAAAGAGATGACTGCAATGTAAATCCGGGCCAATGCAAGCATGCACTTGGACTCGGGGCTCCAAATGTCATCTCCCTGGACAGCCCGGCAACACCTTCGGCGGATGGCCATTCGGCGGCCTCAAAAGCCGGCTGATCCAGGGCGTGTCGGCATTCTCCCAGAGCAGGTCCGTCGGCGCTGGCGCTTCGCGCACGCGGATGGCGTGGCCTCGTGGAGGGGATGTGGCGCACGCACGTGCTTTTTTGCAGGCACGTGCGAAGCCAAAGCTTCCACAGATTGCCGGAGATTGGGATGGTTTGAAGATGTTTGAGGGGTCCAGGAATCGGATTCCATTTCGAAACCAAGGTGTCGATAAGTCTGTCGATAAGTCTATGGCATTGGACATGGCGCCTTTGGAATCACGGCTGCCACTTTGTCTATATATTTATATATGCTTTTTTCCCGCTAGATCTGAGCAACCTCAGAGAATTCCCTAATCTATTTTTGGCTTTCCAGGATTCATAGATGGCACCAACCCAAGTGGCCATGGAAGCATCTCTTCCGCGACAGGCATGGGAAGCAGCAGCGGAAGAGGCCAAAGCGCGCGAGACCTGAACAGCCATCCAAAAGCATCGAATGGAAGATGCAACAGTTCGAACACTAGGAAATACCATGAAATACCTACAGTACGACACCCATGTAAAATTGCTGTTGCTTTGTGAAGCTCAAGCAACTTCTGTCGCGACTGATGTAGTTTGAGTCAGTGTTCTGAAAGGACTGCCACTTCATGGGTTTGCCTGCCACTGTGGACCATCAGTAGCGCAACGAAAAAGTGTTCAGGAACATGTGCCGCTTCGTTTTACGTCTTATTGAATATCTACTTGCCCAAAAACATCACAATGCGTTGTTTTGGGGAAAGTGTCACTGTTGGTCATTGTCCACACTCTCCCCGAAATCCAAAAAGTGCCGCAATACAAACATTTCCGCCCGAAGAGCTGCTAGGTTTTCTTGGAAGGAATTCACAAAAGTCTCACCCAAAACCAATACCAAGGAAGGTCTCTCTAACCGATTTGTTGAAGAGTTTCACTTGTTGAGTCGTCAGTCTGCTCTATTTAGTAAACCCAAAGAATCAAGGGACCTTCGAGTCGCTGAAGGCTTTGAGATGTTTTGCCTTAACTTATATACCATGACTTACGTGGACCCAACTTGAAGTACGGAAAATGAGACATGACCCGAACAAAACAAGTACCAGTAGATTAGATCTTCCGAGGTACATACTGAGACTCCAGGTACGGGCAAGGAGGACTACTGATTATACTGGATTATATACTGTGAAATCATGTGGGCTGTTGACGATAACCCGCCCTCTATGGAGACGTGTTCACCATTCTCAAGAATACATCAACCATGAACAGTACTGAAGGGCGGTGTGACATGGTGTCACCCATGTGCCCCTGTCCCATGGCATCCGTTCTGACCGCGTTTCGGGTGGCATCAGCACGCCGAGCAGCGATAGTCGTAGAGCAAGCTATGCACGTCCTCCACCCGGTTGAGGATCACGAAGGCGCGCAGCACCGGGAGACTCGATGCGCATGCCCGATGCGGTGGAGGCAGGCTTTGCGGAGCGAAAGCCATTGGTTCGACCCAAGCATTCAGGCAGACTGCCCCCGCCAAAATCAGGAAGACACTCCCTGAATTTTCATGAATTTTCTCATGGAAGTGGACAATTGCACCTTGGATGACCATGTTTCTCATATCAAACAGGTGGTGAGTGTGTGTGTGTGGCACATAGTGGAACATGTGTAATCAATGGAAGCTTTGCTTTCCTCACACCTGCCTGGACTTCCGCTGCCTGGATGTCGCTGGATCCGCTGCACAACAACGGGCAGCGTCCGGCGTCCACCGGCAGGTGAGTTACCCTTACCCACTGAAGTGGGTACGGTTCCATATCACAGAAACTTGGGATGTGTCCCAAGTTTACAAGTCTATCGAGCAGGGACATCAAAAAGCCAAGATCACCCAGTTGAACCAAAACCACTGGAAAGTGCTCTTGGCACCCTGACCAATGCACACCAGGCACAAAGCTTGCGGAAGGCACACCAAGCTCCGAGCTTTTCTTCAGTCCATGTCCCAGTCCCAGCTTTCAGGCTTCAAAAACATCTCATTCATCGTGTAGTGCCGGGCGGCTCGGATTCTTCCGGCATCTGCATCTCAATCTTCTGGTCTAGCTTGGCCTAGGACCCAAAAACCTCGAACCTCGTGAGCTGCTCGGGTGCTGGGGGTAATTCCTGTTATAGTAAATCGAGGTCGAACATGTTTTGCAACCCAAGTGTGTGTGAAAGAGAGAATCAACTCAACATAACTCAACGACATTCGGCGAAGTCCGACGTCCTCTCAAACCTCATGAAAAGCGCCTTTCTCCAAACGGAGGTGAACCGAAAGGCCCAGAGTCTCACGGGTCTCAGTCGACGAGTCGACGTAATCCGCCGCCGCACGGGGAGGACGCACCGTTCGAGACGAAGAGAGCCTACTCACGGGGTGGCGTGGAGAGCTTCGCGCCTTCTTTTCTTGGAGCTTCGCCACCTTCTTCTCCTTCTCGTACGCTTGCCTCGTGCTCTGAAAAGCGTCAGCGGAAGGGGAGGAGGGGAAGCATCATGATGTGACCATCCAAAAGAACTTCAAGCGGAAGGGGGAGGTCGGACCATATGACGTGCCAAATCACCAACCCACCAAAACATGGTCCTTTCCTATCAAAACATGGATCATGTCAAATGGGTTGTATATATGGTTGTATACATGTCATGCCTGGCCTAACCTGACCCTACATGAAGTATTGCATACCTATGTCGGCTGTCCACTTACTCCCAAGATCTGCTTCTTCCCCTTCCATGTGCTCCCTGAAGAACGGTCCGGCTTCTGGACCAAGGTCAGCCATGTGGTCGCCCATCTTGCTTGAAGAGAAGCTCTTCACCTTGTGGGGCCTACAATAGTTCAAAGGCCTAGCGGCTCTACTGGGCCCATGCAGTGCGGTGAATCGACAGAAGGCCTGAAAGGTCTGAAATGAGGTCCTGCAGGGTCTGAAACCTGACCAAGGCACTGTACTGAGATCTGCTGAGTGAGACGCGCCTGCTCCTGCAAGGCATCAAGCCTGGCGAAGCAGTCCCTGACCGCCAAAGCCCTATAGGGGTGTCGTGTGAGTTTCGTGTGTAGCGCTTCTCACACCAAAAAGCTCCGCATCCTGGGGTCCTGGAATGATCCAGGCGGCCGCTACAAGTACTCCTACAAGGATCACCTTCAAAAGGAATGGTAAGCTGCTTGCTTCCCCTTCCTTTTTTCCGAGAAACATCTGGATACGCCATCCTGCCAAACGAAGGAAATCCATCCATCCCGGACCAAGGGCCCGCACCTCCCATTGAAGTCCCTGACCAGCGTGATCTCACGGACTTCGGGCTGCGGCTTTTTCCTGGGTGAAAAGAAAGGTCGAATGAGTTCTGCTCTGCTCAAGTCAAGCATCTGCAGCATCTTAGCATATATATAAGCATATTTTCAGCATCTTTTTCAAATTTGTTCACAAGTCAGGACCCTCCAGTCACTCACCTGGAATATCGGAAACAACGGTGTTAGCATGTATATAAAGGATGGTGTGTGGGTATGGTTCCGAAAAATCCATGAAACTGCTCTGATCTCCTCTGGATGATTTGGCGATTCTCGGTGATTTCTGGGATTTCCTCATGCCTGCGGCTGCCTGTGGCTGCCTGGCTGAGAAGCCTGCGGCTAGATGACAAAGCTTGGCTTTAAACGACATGGCGTTCAACTCCGTGCGTCTCTCCGTGATGTTGGACCGCTCGCATGCGGCCCTCCAAGTGCGCCTTCCTCACGGCTGCGAAGATCGAAGAGCAACGGTGGGAGCTAGGAAGGGTTTCTGCAGGTCCCTTGCGAACCGCAGGGTTCACAATCCCATGATATACCCCAAGCATCTGTCAAACGCAATAAGCTGTATACCTTGGGTCTATCCTAATACCTGTAACAGTGGATGATGATGGTTATGTTGCAGGCCTTGTTCCAGATTTGCTTGTGAAACCGGGTCCTGTTACAGGTAAGAACGGACAGACCCAGCTGTACACCTTTGGTATAGCTGGAGCCGGCAAGAGTGGCGATCATGAGTTGATCAGGGTGTTTTTTCCTCCGAAAAAGGCCCTTTGAGCTGCTGGCTCGTTGAGCCAGTTGGATCAATCATGGGACAACCAAACACAGGTAGGAACTCTGGCTTGCCTACTAAAAATTAATAACAGCGATGTCAATAACATCTAATAGCTATAACAAATAGTCAATACCAAGCTTAAAGTCTCAACTTCAAGCAAATTCAATCACCGGACGTCACCATTGTAGCGGGGCAAGGGGCACTCGATCCCAACATATCAGTAGCTGAGCAGAGAAGTGCAAATTTGCAATCAAACACGGGTCATAGTTTAGTCCTGTCACACCTGAAACACCGGGAAAGTAAACGCTTACTCATGTATTTTTTGCCACACACTAGAGTCATTAGAGACTTCATCTTCCATGGCGAGACTGCAGGGTGCAGTCTAAAAGTGTTAAACTTACCAAGTCGCAACTCTTTTTCATAGTTCTTCTGGTCATCGATCCTGGCAAGGCGAGCGGAGGTCTCCGGCTCCCAGAAGCACCGGAAGCACCCGAGGAAAGGACCGATTGCGAGGATTCCAACCACCACATCGATTTAATGGTGCTTACCGAACGACCATTGTTTGATAATTGTTTTGCTAGTTTTACTATGGGTTTAGAATGGTTTAGACTACAACACCAGGTCAAACTCCATTTAAATTATGTTGGGCCATGGCAGCCATACATGACCAACCATCAAATATTTGTTTTGTGAAAAAATAGCAAAAAGAAAGCAAAACCAAAGTGCACAAGCGCAATTTGCTTTCTTTTTGCATTTGTTTTGTTTTTTCCTGGTACCACTTCTGCACTTATGAGAACTTTTGCCAGTCAGCAATATTTGCTGCACGCTCCTAGGGAAAAAGCAAAACCAAAGCGAACAAAAAAATGTGAAAATCAAGCGAACAAAATGCGAAAATGAAGCCAAAAAAATGAAAAAAACGACAAACACGCACAGCCACATTTGTTTGCTTTTTTTGTTTGCTTTACCATTTGCATGTTTTTGTCTTTTTGCTTTATAGACTTATTTTGGCTCCTCGGCTCCTTGTATATCTTGTATCTATGGCTGGCGCGCTCGACCTAACTCTATTTTAACACATATTGACCATCTTGGGGGGCTAGGGAACAGAAGACTGCGACGCCGTACGGCGTAAATGGGGAAGACAGCCGTACGTCGAAAAGGATCGCCGGTGCAAAGTCGAACAAGCACGGCTTATCCGGTGCAAAGTCGAAATGTATTGTGCTTGGCCGGAATCTATTTCTATTATAGGCACATGTTACAAAATTCTATTAAGTACTTTACAATATTTGATTCATGTGATCAACCCAAGTTCAGCTTGAACGGTGTCGCCCCAAACTTTAATAACATTGAACCAGATCCTCCACAGTGACACCTTCCCAACAAATCCAAATGCAACTCCCCCTCAAAAATCTGCTGCTGGTATGGGTACCATAGATGTCATAGATACAAGAAGTCCCACGGGCCAGTTCCAAGGGCGTTGCTGCTTTAGAAGGCCGCATCTCGCGATCGTCTCGCAGCACCTGGCCTCTTCGGCAACTTTTCCTTGGACGGGGTTGAACACACAGGGCTGCCAGGGAATTCGTGTCGCGTGCGAAGCCGTCCAATTTAGGATTGGTCCTCTCGGACCACCGAGAACTAACCCATTCCTTTTGGAACTTCTTTTCGGAACTCACCTAACAAAGGAATGGGTTCTTAGGATGCATGTTGTTCACCTAAGAGCCGGGCCGCAGGCCTTTGGAGTGATGGCATGACCCCGAAGGCTCGGATGATCCTGAACTGTTCAGGATGGTGTCATGGTGTCAGGGGCAGAACATATTGGGAAAACCACATATCCATTCAGAACAAGTTTCTGGAAGACCCGATTTGTTTGAAGCTCGCCTTTGAAATCTTCTGAAACAGGTTGACTTCCTTGAATTTTGTTATATAGATTTATATCGATAGATGCCTCGACCCATGTGAGGCCGCTGTCCCAGGTGTCTTTTTGCGACCCGTTCCTTTTCCAGGTCTGGACGGAAGGTGTAGGAGTCACCACCAGAAACACGCCCCCTGACGGAGAAGAAGCTGCAAACGAGTCACCACCATCACCGCGAAGTCGTTCACCGAGACGTTGTTCAGGTCGTCACTCTCGATGCGTTGAGGGATTTCGTAGAAGCCTGGCACCACCAGGCGCGGTGGGCTGCGCCGGTCAGATGCGACGAGCGATGGGTGTGGCGAGGGAAGAGTCCACATGAGTCCACCCCCTTGTTACATGCCATGTTGACATCAGGGTCCAACGGGCCATTCTTGCCAAGACCAAAACAGGGCAGGTGAATGTTTGGGGGTAAGACCTGAAGAATCTGAAGATCCAGATTTGATTGTGTTGGGTGAAAAGGGCAAACCCATCCACGAACCTTACTATGGGACCTGTACAACATGCTGGTGGCAGGACTCTTTGAGATTGAGTTCTCATGATATTGCCCATGGGACATATTGCAAACATACGTAGGTCCGTGCCTGTTCAAAGTTTACATCATTTCAGTCATTTCGTTAGATTGTGCCAAGCCAACTCGATTGCTTTATACTTGGGATATGAAAAATCCTGTTTGGCCGCCTATCCTGAAAGAATTTTCAGGTACTCCTGATCACCTGTACCACGGAACAATGGGACCCTGTCCGACAGGGACGAGGCTTGGGACGGAAAAGCGGCGGCTTCGGACTCAAATAGCAGTGCAGTCAGGCTTCGGAAGCGCAATAAGTAGCAGAAGAGCATAAACCTCAACTGGTTGGTTTCAACTGCAGGAGCTAAACCTACGAGTCAGTGGATGCCCACCTCGTGCAGCATGTACGTCGCTCTCAGGGAGAAATGGACCGAGGAGAATGGCCGAAACCGGGTGCCGTTCTCAGGGTCCATGAGGGTCGTCTGGGCGGGGGGGGTGAAGGTTGAAATGTTCATAATACCCAAACACTCCATGTCTGTCATATATCCCTACGTTGACCCCTCAAACTACCCCAATGTAGGTAAATATGCCATACATGGAGTGTCTGGGATAGATTATAACTTAGATTATACCTCAAGATCCGCCAAGATGTCCAGCGGACGTTTGGAATCTGGCTTTTGGTCGTGCTTTTCCGGTCATGTTGTAGGACCACAAATGATCCCCCGAAGCCTGGAGTTGAAAGGATAAATAGACTGGGTTACAAGATGTTACAAGGTGTTTCCGTTGTTTGTTTTTGGAGGGGTGCTGCTCACCAACACCCTCCCATCGTCATGAAGATGTTGTACAGTGCAAGTGGAAAGCAACAAATCATCTCAAGTCTTGGTTGACTGAGACGGGCCCTCCAGCACACAAAGCCTCAAGGCTCTGACTGACAAACTGTGAACCCATTCTTCCAAGTCTCACGTCTTCAAAACCATCTATTGCGCTGCAAGCAAAAGAACATGTCACCTACTCGAAGTGGACATCCTGCATGTCAATGTCCCTACCACTGCACATCACCTAAATGTAGGTGTATAATTTCAGATACTACCGGTGTCATTTGATGATTTCGGGAAACCTGAAGAATGGGTAAACATCAGGGTCCCACTCAAGAACTGAGGCGGCCCTTTTGGCAATCGTATAACATAACATGCTATATTATATATATAACCAATGTCCTAATTGTGTTATATTTATATATATATATACTGCAATTGGCTAATTGGTTAATATTGGTTATCTATAAATCGTTTTATGGGAGGGGGAGAAACCCCTCCCATTTTATAAGCCAAAAGGTGACCGGGATGTTACCACATGTCACGCTTCACCGGCACCTGGCGGACGATGGACCGGATGCACTTTGACATACCCTAGGGCTCCAAGTGCCTCCTGGTATTTGGACCCTCTACAGTAAACCCACCCCAAAGCCCTTGGAGCCTTAGGGATACAGTACTTTGACCAACATGGCGGAAAACGGCCAATGGACACAAATTGCAGTCGACGGTCGACCTTAGGAACAGGAGGGTTTCCGCTTCCATTGTGACGATTTCGTCGGAGGGCCGCGCAGGCCTGGGCCCTGCTTGGTCTGCCTCTATCAGATGACAAGCACTCTGACTCTCAGTGGTCTGTGCTTTCAGATGTTGCTCAACACCAGCCAGGAAAATGGATGCGCGATGGCAAATGAGTGGCAGGTGAGTGACTGTAGGCCGTAGATATCCGGAGATCGTTAAATCTGACATCTGAAAAATCAACTGCCCAGGCGTTTGAAATATCATTGGGTGCTTCTTTGGGGGGGCTTATTCTTCGAAGCCCCCATGCTTGCCCATTCTCAAGCTCGCTTGGGGTCTAAACACAATTGGGATCAATTGGGACTCATGCAGATCTTTCAGCCACGTAACACTGCAATGAGGTCCAACCATGCGAAGATGGCCGTCAAGTCACTCCTCAACGGGAGGTCTAGTGGGCGGTCGAGGGTGGTAGCCTATAATACAATGATCACCCCAAGTGTCCCATATTCTTGAGAAATCTTCACTCACCTGGTTGTTGTGACATAAAAGGGCTGCACTTGCCACTGCCACCTTCTTGATGAAGTGCTTCATGTTCGCAATGCTTCAGTTTGGTGCATTTTGTGTGCCAATGGAGTTTCACTGCAACACCAACAAGTCCAATTCCCACCTTCAAAAGCAAGGATAAACATAAACAAAGGCACAGAAACGAAGAAACGCGCAACTTACTGGAGTGAAGTGTCCGTGGAAAACAACAGTTAACCTTGTTCCTCCTGTTCATGTTCAGTGGGTTTCTCCAGTCCGCCAGAAAAGGTTATCCATGGGCTCACAGTTATCGCTACCAAGTTGCAGTTGCATACCATCACAACTGACCCGCACGATTCGCAGCCTGGGCTGACAAAACTCTGGTCCAGTCCCTCTTGGAAGATTCGTGCGCAGCCGTGCAGACCAAGGAAGACATGTTTTGAATTGTTTCGAGTGCTTTTGCTCCATGATTCTCCATGCCACTTATGCTCCTTCAGTGTTCTTATGAATCTATAGGCCACTACGCAAAAGAATGCTTTGTGGCAAGACATGCCCCGTGAATCGGCGCACCTTGAGGATGTACATGATGTACATACTCGAGGCCGAATGATTCTCATCAACACCATGGGACCCTGGATGACAAAGGGGAAAAACATAGAAAGAACAAGTTTTTTCATCCATCGTCCTTGGCCCAAATCACATGGACCATCATGGACCCCAAACATCCCAACCCATGTTTGTTCCGCTGTCGACCGAGCCAGAGTTCAAGCCAGCCCTCCATAC
>CAXIVM010000246.1:0-24018 GCA_964035705.1 Porites rus | reverse complement strand
CCAGAAACCAGTTCCCAGGAACCAGTCCCCAGAAACCAGTTCCCAGAAACCAGTTCCCAGAAACCAGTTCCCAGAAACCAGTTCCCAGAAACCAGTTCCCAGAAACCAGTCCCAGAAACCAGTTCCCAGAAACCAGTCCCCAGAAACCAGTTCCCAGAAACCAGTTCCCAGAAACCAGTTCCCAGAAACCAGTCCCCAGAAACCAGTCCCCAGAAACCAGTTCCCAGAAACCAGTTCCCAGAAACCAGTTCCCAGAAACCAGTTCCCAGAAACCAGTTCCCAGAAACCAGTTCCCAGAAACCAGTTCCCAGAAACCAGTTCCCAGAAACCAGTTCCCAGAAACCAGTCCCAGAAACCAGTTCCCAGAAACCAGTTCCCAGAAACCAGTTCCCCAGAAACCAGTTCCCAGAAACCAGTTCCCAGAAACCAGTCCCCAGAAACCAGTTCCCAGAAACCAGTCCCCAGAAACCAGTGCCCAGAAACCAGTGCCCAGAAACCAGTTCCCAGAAACCAGTTCCCAGAAACCAGTTCCCAGAAACCAGCTCCCCAGAAACCAGTTCCCCAGAAACCAGTTCCCAGAAACCAGTTCCCAGTCCCCAGAAACCAGTTCCCAGAAACCAGTTCCCAGAAACCAGTCCCCAGAAACCAGTTCCCAGAAACCAGTTCCCAGAAACCAGTCCCCAGAAACCAGTCCCCAGAAACCAGTCCCCAGAAACCAGTTCCCAGAAACCAGTCCCCAGAAACCAGTCCCCAGAAACCAGTCCCCAGAAACCAGTCCCCAGAAGCCAGTTCCCAGAAACCAGTTCCCAGAAACCAGTCCCCAGAAACCAGTTCCCAGAAACCAGGCCCCGGAAACCAGCTCCCAGAAACCAGTTCCCAGAAACCAGTTGCCAGAAACCAGTTCCCAGAAACCAGTTCCCAGAAACCAGTTCCCAGAAACCAGTTCCCAGAAACCAGTCCCCAGAAACCAGTTCCCAGAAACCAGTTCCCAGAAACCAGTTCCCAGAAACCAGTTCCCAGAAACCAGTTCCCAGAAACCAGTTCCCAGAAACCAGTTCCCAGAAACCAGGCCCCAGAAACCAGTTCCCAGAAACCAGTTCCCAGAAACCAGTTCCCAGAAACCAGTTCCCAGAAACCAGTTCCCAGAAACCAGTTCCCAGAAGCCAGTTCCCAGAAGCCAGTTCCCAGAAACCAGTTCCCAGAAACCAGTTCCCAGAAACCAGTCCCCAGAAACCAGTTCCCAGAAACCAGCCCCCAGAAACCAGTTCCCAGAAACCAGTCCCCAAAAACCAGTCCCCAGAAACCAGTTCCCAGAAACCAGTCCCCAGAAACCAGTCCCCAGTTCCCAGAAGCCAGTTCCCAGAAACCAGTTCCCAGAAACCAGTTCCCAGAAGCCAGTTCCCAGAAGCCAGTTCCCAGAAACCAGTTCCCAGAAACCAGCCCCCAGAAACCAGTTCCCAGAAACCAGTTCCCAGAAACCAGTTCCCAGAAACCAGTTCCCAGAAACCAGTTCCCAGAAGCCAGTCCCCAGAAACCAGTCCCCAGAAACCAGTCCCCAGAAACCAGTTCCCAGAAACCAGTTCCCAGAAACCACTTCCCAGAAACCACTTCCCAGTTCCCAGAAACCAGTTCCCAGAAACCAGTCCCCAGAAACCAGTTCCCAGAAACCAGTCCCCAGAAACCAGTCCCCAGAAACCAATTCCCAGAAACCAGTTCCCAGAAACCAGTTCCCAGAAACCAGTCCCCAGAAACCAGTCCCCAGAAACCAGTTCCCAGAAACCAGTCCCAAGAAACCAGTTCCCAGAAACCAGTCCCCAAAACCAGTTCCCAGAAACCAGTCCCCAGAAACCAGTTCCCAGAAACCAGTTCCCAGAAACCAGTTCCCAGAAACCAATTCCCAGAAACCAGTCCCCAGAAACCAGGCCCCAGAAACCAGTTCCCAGAAACCAGTTCCCAGAAACCAGTTCCCAGAAACCAGTCCCCAGAAACCAGTCCCAGAAACCAGTCCCCAGAAACCAGTTCCCAGAAACCAGTTCCCAGAAACCAGTTCCCAGAAACCAGTCCCCAGAAACCAGTTCCCAGAAACCAGTCCCCAGAAACCAGTCCCCAGAAACCAGTTCCCAGAAACCAGTCCCCAGAAACCAGTCCCCAGAAACCAGTCACCAGAAACCAGTCCCCAGAAACCAGTCCCCAGAAACCAGTCCCCAGAAACCAGTCCCCAGAAACCAGTCCCCAGAAACCAGTTCCCAGAAACCAGTTCCCAGAAACCAGTTCCCAGAAACCAGTCCCCAGAAACCAGTCCCCAGAAACCAGTTCCCAGAAACCAGTTCCCAGAAACCAGTTCCAAGAAACCAGTTCCCAGAAACCAGTTCCCAGAAACCAGTTCCCAGAAACCAGTCCCCAGAAACCAGTTCCCAGAAACCAGTTCCCAGAAACCCGTTCCCAGAAACCAGTTCCCAGAAACCAGTCCCCAGAAGCCAGTTCCCAGAAACCAGTTCCCAGAAACCAGTTCCCAGAAACCAGTTCCCAGAAACCAGTTCCCAGAAACCAGTCCCCAGAAACCAGTTCCCAGAAACCAGTTCCCAGAAACCAGTTCCCAGAAACCAGTCCCCAGAAACCAGTTCCCAGAAACCAGTTCCCAGAAACCAGTCCCCAGAAACCAGTTCCCAGAACCCAGGTCCCAGAAGCCAGAAACCAGCTCCCAGAAACCAATCCCCAGAAACTAGTTCCCAAAAACCAGTTCCCAGAAACCAGTTCCCAGAAACCAGTTCCCAGAAACCAGTCCCCAGAAACCAGTTCCCAGAAACCAGTTCCCAGAAACCAGTTCCCAGAAACCAGTTCCCAGAAACCAGTCCCCAGAAACCAGTCCCCAGAAACCAGTCCCCAGAAACCAGTTGCCAGAAACCAGTTCCCAGAAACCAGTCCCCAGAAACCAGTCCCCAGAAACCAGTCCCCAGAAACCAGTTCCCAGAAACCAGTTCCCAGAAACCAGTTCCCAGAAACCAGTTCCCAGAAACCAGTTCCCAGAAACCAGTCCCCAGAAACCAGTTCCCAGAAACCAGTTCCCAGAAACCAGTCCCCAGAAACCAGTTCCCAGAAACCAGTTCCCAGAAACCAGTTCCCAGAAACCAGTCCCCAGAAACCAGTTCCCAGAAACCAGTTCCCAGAAACCAGTTCCCAGAAACCAGTTCCCAGAAACCAGTCCCCAGAAACCAGTTCCCAGAAACCAGTTCCCAGAAACCAGTTCCCAGAAACCAGTTCCCAGAAACCAGTTCCCAGAAACCAGCTCCCAGAAACCAGTTCCCAGAAACCAGCTCCCAGAAACCAGTCCCCAGAAACCAGTTCCCAGAAACCAGTTCCCAGAAACCAGTCCCCAGAAACCAGTTCCCAAAAACCAGTTCCCAGAAACCAGTTCCCAGAAACCAGTTCCCAGAAACCAGTCCCCAGAAACCAGTCCCCAGAAACCAGTTCCCAGAAACCAGTTCCCAGAAACCAGTTCCCAGAAACCAGTCCCCAGAAACCAGTCCCCAGAAACCAGTTCCCAGAAACCAGTCAGCAGAAACCAGTCCCCAGAAACCAGTCCCCAGAAACCAGTCCCCAGAAACCAGTTCCCAGAAACCAGTTCCCAGAAACCAGTCCCCAGAAACCAGTCCCCAGAAACCAGTCCCCAGAAACCAGTCCCCAGAAACCAGTCCCCAGAAACCAGTTCCCAGAAACCAGTCCCCAGAAACCAGTCCCCAGAAACCAGTGCCCAGAAACCAGTCCCCAGAAACCAGTTCCCAGAAACCAGTCCCCAGAAACCAGTTCCCAGAAACCAGTTCCCAGAAACCAGTTCCCAGAAGCCAGTCCCCAGAAACCAGTTCCCAGAAACCAGTCCCCAGAAACCAGTTCCCAGAAACCAGTCCCCAGAAACCAGTCCCCAGAAACCAGTCCCCAGAAACCAGTTCCCAGAAACCAGTCCCCAGAAACCAGCCCCCAGAAACCAGCCCCCAGAAACCAGCCCCCAGAAACCAGTCACCAGAAACCAGTCCCCAGAAACCAGTTCCCAGAAACCAGTCCCCAGAAACCAGTTCCCAGAAACCACTTCCCAGAAACCAGTTCCCAGAAACCAGTCTCCAGAAACCAGTCCCCAGAAACCAGTCCCCAGAAACCAGTCCCCAGAAACCAGTCCCCAGAAACCAGTTCCCAGAAACCAGTTCCCAGAAACCAGTTCCCAGAAACCAGTTCCCAGAAACCAGTTCCCCAGAAACCAGTCACCAGAAACCAGTCACCAGAAGCCAGTTCCCAGAAACCAGTTCCCAGAAGCCAGTTCCCAGAAACCAGTTCCCAGAAACCAGTTCCCAGAAACCACTTCCCAGAAACCACTCCCCACAAACCAGTTCCCAGAAACCAGTTCCCAGAAACCAGTCCCCAGAAACCAGTTCCCAGAAACCAGCCCCCAGAAACCAGTCCCCAGAAACCAGTTCCCAGAAACCAGTTCCCAGAAACCAGTCCCCAGAAACCAGTCCCCAGAAACCAGTTCCCAGAAACCAGTTCCCAGAAACCAGCTCCCAGAAACCAGTCCCAAGAAACCAGTTCCCAGAAACCAGTCCCCAGAAACCAGTTCCCAGAAACCAGTCCCCAGAAACCAGTTCCCAGAAACCAGTTCCCAGAAACCCGTTCCCAGAAACCAGTTCCCAGAAACCAGTCCCCAGAAACCAGTTCCCAGAAACCAGTTCCCAGAAACCAGTCCCCAGAAACCAGTTCCCAGAAGCCAGTCCCCAGAAACCAGTCCCCAGAAACCAGTTCCCAGAAACCAGTTCCCAGAAACCAGTTCCCAGAAACCAGTCCCCAGAAACCAGTCCCCAGAAACCAGTCACCAGAAACCAGTTCCCAGAAACCAGTTCCCAGAAACCAGTCCCCAGAAACCAGCTCCCAGAAACCAGTCACCAGAAACCAGTCCCCAGAAACCAGTCCCCAGAAACCAGTTCCCAGAAACCAGTCCCCAGAAACCAGTTCCCAGAAACCAGTTCCCAGAAACCAGTTCCCAGAAACCAGTCCCCAGAAACCAGTTCCCAGAAACAAGTTCCCAGAAACCAGTTCCCAGAAACCAGTCCCCAGAAACCAGTTCCCAGAAACCAGTCCCCAGAAACCAGTTCCCAGAAACCAGTCCCCAGAAACCAGTTCCCAGAAACCAGTTCCCAGAAACCAGTTCCCAGAAACCAGTCCCCAGAAACCAGTTCCCAGAAACCAGTTCCCAGAAACCAGTCCCCAGAAACCAGTTCCCAGAAACCAGTTCCCAGAAACCAGTCCCCAGAAACCAGTCCCCAGAAACCAGTTCCCAGAAACCAGTTCCCAGAAACCAGTCCCCAGAAACCAGTCCCCAGAAACCAGTTCCCAGAAACCAGTTCCCAGAAACCAGTTCCCAGAAGCCAGTTCCCAGAAACCAGTTCCCAGAAACCAGTTCCCAGAAACCAGTTCCCAGAAACCAGTCCCCAGAAATCAGTTCCCAGAAACCAGTTCCCAGAAACCAGTCCCCAGAAACCAGTTCCCAGAAACCAGTTCCCAGAAACCAGTTCCCAGAAACCAGTCCCCAGAAACCAGTTCCCAGAAACCAGTTCCCAGAAACCAGTTCCCAGAAACCAGTTCCCAGAAACCAGTCCCCAGAAACCAGTTCCCAGAAACCAGTTCCCAGAAACCAGTCCCCAGAAACCAGTTCCCAGAAACCAGTTCCCAGAAACCAGTTCCCAGAAACCAGTCCCCAGAAACCAGTTCCCAGAAACCAGTTCCCAGAAACCAGTTCCCAGAAACCAGTTCCCAGAAACCAGTTCCCAGAAACCAGTTCCCAGAAACCAGTCCCCAGAAACCAGTTCCCAGAAACCAGTTCCCAGAAACCAGTTCCCAGAAACCAGTTCCCAGAAACCAGTTCCCAGAAACCAGTCCCCAGAAACCAGTTCCCAGAAACCAGTTCCCAGAAACCAGTCCCCAGAAACCAGTTCCCAGAAACCAGTTCCCAGAAACCAGTCCCCAGAAACCAGTTCCCAGAAACCAGTTCCCAGAAACCAGTCCCCAGAAACCAGTTCCCAGAAACCAGTTCCCAGAAACCAGTCCCCAGAAACCAGTTCCCAGAAACCAGTTCCCAGAAACCAGTCCCCAGAAACCAGTTCCCAGAAACCAGTTCCCAGAAACCAGTTCCCAGAAGTCACTTCCCAGAGACCATTTGACCCGCGTTCCGAAACGATCCGAATCCGCGTTCCGAAACGAGCTGAATTCGCATTCCAAAACGAGGCGGCGGCCGTCCGTCAGCAAGACACCAGAAGAGTAAGAACGAAAACGCAGCAAAGTAAGAAGGGGAGAGGCCACGGACGCTGACGAGACGCCTTAAACACTTGGCTTCGGTTGTGGTGTGCAACAAGTTGGCATTCGAACTCATTCGGCGTGGACAGTCCACTTTGCGTGAACTCCAAGTCGTCTGTGGGGGCTTTGTTTACCTGTGCATGTTTCGTGCAGCTTGAACGACGTATTCGAGCACATTGAAGTTGCCTAAGGAGATGAAGGTAGAGCTTGCCAGGTTTATCTTGTTGTCACCCCTAGCCCAGATGGACTTCCGGGTCCCAGTCGATGGACAAGTCACATGCTCGGATGCTTCATGCGAAGGTGGAGGGCTGTGTGCCTCCCAGTCTCTCACCGAATATGGCGTCAGCGCATTGAACTCCCAAGCGAGGGGAGACGTTGCCGATGAGGAGGACATGATTCAAGTACTGAGCGTTGGCTTATTTGACGGCATTGGGGCGTTGCGTGTTGCATGTGACATGGCAGGCTTTCCCATGGCGGGACATGTCAGCATAGAGCGGGATGCCAAGGCCCAGCGTGTTGTTGAGAGCCATTTCCCGGAGACCATCTTCTTTGACGACATTGTTGATTTCTCACGACAGCAGGTTGAGGAGTTGGCGTTTAAATTTAGCAATGTGGGGCTGGTGTTGATAGGAGCAGGGCCACCCTGCCAAGGTGTCAGCGGGCTCAACGCTGATTGAAAAGGTGCACTGAAAGATCCTCGGAGCTCGCTTTTCAGCCATGTTCCGCGTATCGTGGAGGATTTCAGGTCTTGTTTCCCTTGGGCTCAAATTCACGAACTGGTTGAGAATGTTGCCAGTATGAGTACAGAGGATCGGTCGGTCATGAGTGAAGCCTTCCAGAAGGTGCCCTATATCGCATTGATGCTAATGGGGTATCTTTGTGCGGGAGGCCAAGGCTATATTGGGTCTCCTGATCCTGAAAAGCAACACTGTCTGTTTTTTGGGGGGTGGGGCAGAGATGTGGCCCCAAGCGAAGCAGGGGCGCGGTCTGTCATCCTCCGTTTGAATCATCTGCCAAACTGCTTTGCGATGTTTACCTCAAACATGTAGCAAGTTTTTCGTGTCCAGGGTCGCCTCCGGGTTGTGAAAAAAATTGAGAAGATGCGGCCCCACAAACGCACTGGCCTGAACCTCCGCCTGCAACACCACCTTGCCACAGCCGGCCCAGTCATGACCTTCCGGGACGCTGACCTGAACGCCGTCTTCATCATCAAGCTGCCTGGCTCCCACACAGCTAGGATTCCACGAGGTCCCCATCCTGAGAAAACCAAGACGTCCTGAGAATCGGTTATTAGTTTAAGCCCTGAAACATGACACCATATCGTCAACCAGTTCAGCCGGCAAACTCTGACAGTTCCCAACAGAGGTTGCTCTACTCCTTCCACACGGAAAGGGGAAAATAAACCTTCAAGTCAGTGCAAACCACACCATAGTGGTGATGTTGCTCATTTTCCCGACCAAACCCAAGGCGCGCAACGACCGACTCGCGGAACGCCGCCGTTGCGTGGCCGGAAAACGGGCCGCACCTGTACAAATGCGGCCCGCATGGGCACGAAGGCAAAGATCATGGGGTGCCCAGATTTCAGTGGAATGGCACCCGGTGCTTTTAAGGCGTTCAGTCGTCTCGTCATGGTGTGCGGTTTATGTACTGGACTCGGTGACATCAAGAGTTCTCTCTCCAAGAAACCAGGTGCCTCTGTTATAGCAAATGCTTTTCTGGCTGATTGAGAAGGTGGGTTGACCAGTGCTTTTACAGGTCAGTTTGACCTTGTTTGACAGGATTTGATCATACCAAAACAATCACTACTCAATGAGGCAAAGAACCAGTAGGTTGTTCCTGGAACAGACTGGACCTGCAGCGCTTGGTTCAGGCCACTCCTCGTCTACAGACTGTGATTTAGGGACCCCAGAAATGACCCGCCCAGGATGTGGAGCGATCTGCCTCGGCGACCTGCAGATCCTTGAAGCGATCCTCCCGTGCCGTGTGACTAACCGTTGGGTCAGTGGCTCTCGACGGGTGTTTCTTTCGCTGCTCGCTACTAGTCAGTGTTGTTTCGGAACAGGTCCAAGATTAGCGACTCTTCCATTCTGGAGGCTACTTATGTCGTAGAGGTGCTCTGTCCTAGCATTGGCTCTTTCAACTCAAAGTCGCTTGAAGCCCAAAGCAAAGCAATGAGCAAATCAACAACTGAAACCCCAACAGCTCTGGCCGAAAAAAAGTGTCTTTCTTTTCACAAAAAAACGTACAAACACTCTCTATATTTGCACTCGTTTTGGAAAATGGATGAACATGGTATTTTGATTCAATCATCTCGTTTGCCGTGCATGCGTGCATGCCATGTTTACCTTTGTTTGCCATGCCTGTTGTTTTGTTGTTTCTGTTCGTTCAATGGTGATCGACCTGATTTCTTGGAAAATCCTTGGAGTGCTTAGAGGAGTTCACCGTTATACTTTCTGACTCCCTCAACAATTATCTCAATATATTTATAAAGGTTATAACCATTCTCCACCACCTGTTCGTTTTTACGTGTTTCCCACATATATACATAGTGGGGAAAAAATAACAACAAAATAAGTAATAATAAAAAAAACAACAACACACTCTGCCAAAAAAGAGGCTTTTACGTTGTCCACTGAATGGGTAGCCTCTTTAGCACAAGTCAAACTTTTGTGGAGTGAGAAAGGGGTTGCAGGGGTTGCCTTCTCCCAAAGGACATTGTTGTCTGATTTTTGTGTTGGGTGTTTTGTCACAGCATGCGGTAGCTGTGACCTACATAACAGCAGGGCGAACCAAACACATGTTCTTTTGCTTTACAAAACGCCACTTGACTCACAATGCTTGGACCCCCAAGTAATGGGCTTTCATCAAACATTCAACTTCGCCAGTGCTAACTGACCCCACCCTGCCAGTGCATGAGAGTTGCTCATTAAAGACCCTGACCAAACCAAACAAGTAAGAACCTTTACCAGCACCAGCCAAAGGTGGTTTATAGAACCCCCTGACTGTGACTATGTAATTTCCATCCAATAACCACCCTTTGGGTGGTGCGGGAATTCCACTCTTCCTACAGTGCCCTATTCCCTTCCCTCCCAAAGGCCCTTCTGCCATCGGTGTTGAGGCATCAGAACGTATTGAACCTCAACCTTCGGCACCCCCCCGTGATGTCTTCTTTTTACCTCAACGGCACTTGGCTTTCAAGGCCTGCAAGGCAAAAGGAGCGAAAAGGGGATGCAAATGAGGAAAAACAGGTGAAAACGATTGGACTTCGTGTCAGAACTAAGAATCCGGATGTGTTTTGAAAGAGGACCAAGTAAAAAGCACTGGAAAGTGGGACAATATCGACTCAAACCCTTTGGCGAAAGGCTCTACCAGTCCTCGGTCTCCATGTTCCAATACGTGACCAACATTTATTAATTAAAACATATATTGAACCATGAATTGAACATGGACAAAAGCACTTTTTTCCCTGTCCACAGCTGCTTGATGCCTCTTGACTGACATCTCCCAATGGAAACCTGATCCAAACCTCCAAGCACAATATACTGGTTGTTTAATGCTTGGTACCACAGCTACGTAGAGCCGTACTGTTTTGGAAGTAAATCCTGTTGTCTCATAAAGCTGATGATCCTGGCCAACCCATACACCACAAACTATGCGCATCAAATCATTCACATCATTAAGAAAACTACCTTTTTTGCCGCGCCATGATTCATGATTACCGAAGGAAGGAGGTCCTGCAGAACGTCATGTTTTTTTCAGCCCCAAGACTTGGATTTTAAAAGGGATATAATACAACATATTACACTCCCACGACCACATCACATGGAAGTGGAACATGGGCCCGTTTGAAGACGATCTTCCTTCACAAACCACGTGGTTTCCATGGTTTTCCACTTCCGTGTGATGTGTTGACAAATTACCTGGACAAACTCCTGCTACAGCAGATGCTCACCACTTCATTTCGGAACCCTCCGAGGTGGTTTGCCTGTGCTTTGTAGAGCCCCCCCGGGCTGCCACGTGGTTGCACGGGCCACAGGTAGGTATGAGTGTCCCAGATCGAACGAGCATAGAATACTTTGGGCTCTTTTGCATGCTTTTGCTCTAAACTCTCAAGATCCAAGCACACAAATTCAGAAAGAAGGGATATCAAATGAGATCAGGCTAGGGTACTAGGGGACGCATTTGAGTTTCTCTCAAACTGATGCGAACCCAACACGCCCAGTACAGTAGTACGAAAGTGTATGAAATGAAAACACAACCCGCACCAAAACCGCGTGTGCACCACCTCTCCCCACCTTGAGTTCTCGCAGCTGCTCCGGACTCGCGCCGGACTCACTGGCACTGGCCATCTGGACGCAGTTCGCCAGCAGTTTTCCGCGGCCACTGCCCTCGCTCCGCGTGCGGCTGGCCAGGCGGGCCAAAACCAGGACCTCAGGCGGCGGCTTCCACCCCAAAGTCAGATTGGGCGTTTCGCCACCCGGTCGAGGATGGGAACGGTGGCATGGTTGGAAAGTTACTGTACCAGCACTCTGACTCTACAGGTCTTCTCGTTTCTTGGTATGATAAGTTTTTGGGATGTGATGCCTTGGGTGTTGTCTCGGTCCTTCTATAGCCAAGGGCTTGAAGCACATCCCCAGGCGATTGGGGTGGGTGCCAGGGGGTTCTAACCACTGAACCTGAGGATGTGGTTGGAACCTTAGGGCCCTAGGGATTTTATAACCACCCTTTGGGTGGTGCGGGAATTCCACTCTTCCTACAGTGCCCTATTCCCTTCCCTCCCAAAGGCCCTTCTGCCATCGGTGTTGAGGCATCAGAACGTATTGAACCTCAACCTTCGGCACCCCCCGTGATGTCTTCTTTTTACCTCAACGGCACTTGGCTTTCAAGGCCTGCAAGGCAAAAGGAGCGAAAAGGGGATGCAAATGAGGAAAAACAGGTGAAAACGATTGGACTTCGTGTCAGAACTAAGAATCCGGATGTGTTTTGAAAGAGGACCAAGTAAAAAGCACTGGAAAGTGGGACAATATCGACTCAAACCCTTTGGCGAAAGGCTCTACCAGTCCTCGGTCTCCATGTTCCAATACGTGACCAACATTTATTAATTAAAACATATATTGAATCATGAATTGAACATGGACAAAAGCACTTTTTTCCCTGTCCACAGCTGCTTGATGCCTCTTGACTGACATCTCCCAATGGAAACCTGATCCAAACCTCCAAGCACAATATACTGGTTGTTTAATGCTTGGTACCACAGCTACGTAGAGCCGTACTGTTTTGGAAGTAAATCCTGTTGTCTCATAAAGCTGATGATCCTGGCCAACCCATACACCACAAACTATGCGCATCAAATCATTCACATCATTAAGAAAACTACCTTTTTTGCCGCGCCATGATTCATGATTACCGAAGGAAGGAGGTCCTGCAGAACGTCATGTTTTTTCAGCCCCAAGACTTGGATTTTAAAAGGGATATAATACAACATATTACACTCCCACGACCACATCACATGGAAGTGGAACATGGGCCCGTTTGAAGACGATCTTCCTTCACAAACCACGTGGTTTCCATGGTTTTCCACTTCCGTGTGATGTGTTGACAAATTACCTGGACAAACTCCTGCTACAGCAGATGCTCACCACTTCATTTCGGAACCCTCCGAGGTGGTTTGCCTGTGCTTTGTAGAGCCCCCCCGGGCTGCCACGTGGTTGCACGGGCCACAGGTAGGTATGAGTGTCCCAGATCGAACGAGCATAGAATACTTTGGGCTCTTTTGCATGCTTTTGCTCTAAACTCTCAAGATCCAAGCACACAAATTCAGAAAGAAGGGATATCAAATGAGATCAGGCTAGGGTACTAGGGGACGCATTTGAGTTTCTCTCAAACTGATGCGAACCCAACACGCCCAGTACAGTAGTACGAAAGTGTATGAAATGAAAACACAACCCGCACCAAAACCGCGTGTGCACCACCTCTCCCCACCTTGAGTTCTCGCAGCTGCTCCGGACTCGCGCCGGACTCACTGGCACTGGCCATCTGGACGCAGTTCGCCAGCAGTTTTCCGCGGCCACTGCCCTCGCTCCGCGTGCGGCTGGCCAGGCGGGCCAAAACCAGGACCTCAGGCGGCGGCTTCCACCCCAAAGTCAGATTGGGCGTTTCGCCACCCGGTCGAGGATGGGAACGGTGGCATGGTTGGAAAGTTACTGTACCAGCACTCTGACTCTACAGGTCTTCTCGTTTCTTGGTATGATAAGTTTTTGGGATGTGATGCCTTGGGTGTTGTCTCGGTCCTTCTATAGCCAAGGGCTTGAAGCACATCCCCAGGCGATTGGGGTGGGTGCCAGGGGGTTCTAACCACTGAACCTGAGGATGTGGTTGGAACCTTAGGGCCCTAGGGATTTTATAGCGATCATCTTGGACCGTCCATTGCAGTCGGGCATCACAGTGGATGTGGCCTTGGCTAGGGCAAGACCAGGAGTCACTCCTGATCACCCGATTGCACTTGACCTGGCTTTCCAATACATTCCTAGTGGGTTCTACGCACATCTATCTAGTTGGGGGTCTATATAACAGGTCAACACTCAAGCACACATGGTGATTGCTGAGCACTTCAATCTAGAACTTCAGGAGTCCAACTCACGCCCAGCAGTTCCATGTCGGCGTGCGGACCTGCTGGGCCTTGCCCCTGTCACATAGGCCTTGCCCCTGGATGGGGCCGACCAGACGACCAGACCACCCCGACATGTAACTCTGGGAGTCCAATAGACTACCCTACCCTACTTATATAGGTCTCCAGACAGGGCACCCAGACAGGAAGTGCTAGGTATCACTCAGCTTGCTTATATAAGTTCTACTTCTATGAGGACCTCGACTCTACGAGTCACCGGGTCACCGGGTTGGTGTGAAACACCTCCTCCCGTGTCCTGCATTTCTCCAAGACGCTCGATCCCATTCTTGACTTTGAAGGATGCCCATCATCGTGGTGAAGGTGGTGTCCTCGATGAAAGGGGCATGAGGTTTTCCAGTAGCATCGCCACTAGCGTGTGGTTCACCCCTATCACTCCCTGAGCATAAACGTACAAACCCACCAAAAGGTCAGTGACTAAGCTGGTCAAGGTGTTGATGACACTGCGCTCTTCTAGATATAGATCCCCAACAAAATTGGTTTCTTCTAGACCCTGGGAAGAAAAACATGATCAACATATATCCCTATGTATCCCGACTCAGGTCCAGTCTGACCCAGTGTTTTGGTATCACCAACTCCAGGAGCTCCATGAGGTCAGTTCCCGACCCGTCGGGTATGGGCGTGCAGCTCAAATAGGGAGACCTCCCAGTGAAAGACTCCCTGGAAGAAGGGAAATCGACCCGGTCTAGCCATTGGTGGGTATCCCTATTCAAAGACACACAAATAGAATGAAATCCACCCGGTCTACCCATTGATTTTTTTTATCTTCTTTTTAAAGAGAAAAACACACACCCATATGTATGCATTACCCATTGGTGGTGAGTATCCCTATTTAAAAGACACACCCATCTTGGTCTCAAAGCCTTTTGGACTCTCCCAGCGATCGTGGACCGGTGGATCAAAGGGCCTAGAGAGGATTCGCTGGGCTCCCCACGGTGGTGAACCACCACGTGCATAGCTAGACCACGTCCATGTCCGAGTGGAAGACTTGCCGGCCCACGCTTACTGGCAAGCTCACCCCAGGTTCGGAAACTATGGTCACTGGGATGCTAGGATGGCTTCTGGGCCAAACACAGGTACAGGCACCCTGACCTCCTGACCCTGACCAGTCGCCTCTAGCAGTCCGAACAAACGCCATACCTCCCTACCCTACTCTGAACATATTGTTTTACTTGTGAATATGAGGCCAACGTAGGCTACCCCTTGGCTTCCTTGAGCAGTGGGGACCGACTCCCCCATGTCAACCTTGTTCCACCTGTTCCACCTTAGTGGGGGAACCGATCCCGTGAAAAAAAAACAAGTGAAAGCTCCACTGACTGGGTCCCTCTCTACCCCGATCCACGAAGCATACCGATCGGCCAGGTCTCATCTGGTTGAACCCCATGGTGCAGCATCAACTCGAAAGCAGCCCAGGCCTCCGTAACATGACCGCTAAAGGGGACAGAACGGAAGGAACCACAACTGGTGAGAAGAACAACAACACCAAATTAGAAGGTCTTCGCATGTTACATGAAATCCCACCTGGGAAGAACTCCAGAAACGTTTCCACCTTCCATGCGTCTATATGTGTGAACCCGAGTCAAACTACGGCTTCTATGGCAAACTTATTCGATACGAGTCGACTCAAAAACCATGGAGAAACGTCTGGAAACGGGCCCCTTGACGTCGTTGATGTTTCTTCTTGTGTAGGGGTTCGGAGTGATCCCTTTTTCATGTGTTTCCTCTGATAATAGTCTAGTCCACGGTGCGAAGGCAACACTGTGTTGCCGCAGGGGCCTGCAGGGGTCGCTGGCCTGAATGATAGGCAATTTCCTTAAAGGTGAATAGGTGAATTGATGAACGGAATGGTTTGCATTCACCTCTGCCCCTAGGCCCTAGTTAATGGATCCACATTTGTAAGAAAAACATATATATATATATACATACAGGTGAGACAAAGGTGCTACAACGAGTCTGTCCATCAATCTGTTTGGTGCAGTCAGGCTCGTTCACTTCTCCGAAATGAGCAATATTGGTGGGGCCAGTCTTGAAATCTAGGTCTTCTCAATGTGGACAAGCAATGTTTGTCTTTATGTTTGGGAGCACTCCTGCTTCAAAACACATCAATCCTGCAAAAGGATTGGCAGTTCTCTGTTTTCGGGCACCAGAACCAGTATTATCCTTGGCCTTGTACTCGTGCGCGTCACGAGTCACCTCGTACTCGTTCGTGTCACCTTCTGAAGGTATATATATAATATATACAGTACATTACAGTACATGTTTCTCGAAAATTTGCCTTCCTATTGCCATTAGTTTACGGATGTTTACGGTAAATCTCCTGAAAAAGGACGGAGATTAACCCACAGTTCTTTCGACACACACTCACACAGGCACATCTGGCCTGGTCATACTTCTTGAAGCGAAAGCACCCACTCATAAGACAAGTGTAGTGGATCACTGAGGGTTTCTGTCTGAAGCGCCGCTCCCAGCTCCTGATTGCAGCGGCAAAAGATCATAGCCGCAGGCATGTTTGTCCATATAATTTGCGGCATTATGCAGTAGCAGTAGGGTTCAGGATTTTATACAGTGGCAGTCTAGCCAAAACCTTTTGACTTCCTATGCAACTCCTTGAACGAATGACCGCTGCGACAGCAGCATCTGACAACACAACTGCGTTAAAAAAAAAACATCATCCTTTCTGTCAAACCATTGTTTTTCCTGATGTAGAATCACACATTAAAAAACACAAAACACAACCCATTTGGATGCACGGACTTGCGGTCAAAGAAGCGCCCACACCGCCCCTTGTCACCGCCCCTTGTGACGGTTGAGCATGTGGGTTGAGCATGGACACGGTAGGACAATGGCAAATGCAAAAGGCTCTACAACGTGGACACACTTGATTGGACCCCGCCTTGAGATCACTGAGAAATACAAATGATGCACCGCGGAGCCAAGGGAATGGACTTTGACCATCTACTGTTGTGAGGGAGACAGGCTGTAGTAGACCTCTGACCGATGGCACAAACCGGAAGGGTCTCTTCAGGCGCAGGAAAAGAGCTACAGTGCAAATGGTGATTTTCATCAGCTTTCAAAAAGGCAGCCGGCCCTGGCTGAAGTCCATTGGCTGAGGCTACGGCTGAAGCCATTTGAGACTCACATCAAAACAATCGCAGATCTTACACAAGTACTCCCTGTCAAGCACGGCCTCCAAAAATGGCATCAAGATCAGGACTGAAACCCTACATGTTTCAAATCCCCGAATGTCCCTACCCAACCAACAATTCATTTTGGGAAGATAATTCTTCAAATCTCCAAGTAAAAAGATCTTAATACGAACTGTGCTCGGAACAGTACTCATTGACGTCATACATCTCAACTGCCGAAGTTGCAAACACTCAGGCTCCAGCAGCATCAAGCGCGTGAAGCAATGTTCACTTAATAAAGCTGATTGTAAAACCATTGCTTTTCCTGATGTAGACTCTTGATTAAGAAAAACATATATAACCACCCCATTTGGATTGAGCATTCTCTTTATTAATGTATGGGAGGCTTTATTAATCAAGAATCTACATTCATTACTCCCACATGATCTGCCACATCTAGCATGATCTGCTGCCACACATGGATACTCTCATCAAATGCTCCAGCAGATTCCTGCTTCATCACCCGACTTCCCCCGCGGCCGTGTTGGCGCTCGGCGCCCTCGTTCGGTCGAGGTGCTGGAGCAAGTGGAAGGCCTCTGCGTGAGCTCCGCAGCGGCCGTAGAGCTTCAAGAGCGTGACCTGGTTCCAATCCCATCCATCCCCATCCCCTGGGTGCGCAGCGATTTATTTCGGCGCGCGGCTGCGATGCGGGGTCTTGGCATGCGATCTTTGTTGGATGTTTGAGAGAGGCGCAAAGTCCTGATTCATGGGACAAGGACCATACAAGACTACGGATCTGAGCAATGTCTGTCCCAAGGAAGAGGAGGGCAACAGTGCAATCATAGATGGTCTCAAACGCCTGGTTTTTTGTACAGTAGGGACCTTCTTGACCTCCCAGTGAAACCCTGTCCAAGTCCACAAGCCTTCTCTCTTATGTCTTACATCGACATTCACAATCTTCGGAGGATCCAACGATCTAATCAAAATATAGTTCTGGAATGTTCTGGAGAAGTTGAGCAGGTCAAAAATCATTCGGAACTTCTATGGGATGTTGGACTTTCTGTGGATCCACGTGCCGACTGGTGGAAATTTCTGAAGGAATTCACAATGTTATCTCCACCCACCCAATCCGAGAGATTCCTACCTACAACCCGACCGTGCACCCGCACCAGCGTGAAGTCTGAAGGCACAACGCCTGTGCCGATCGACGATCAACCAAATCGACTGGGTATTCTGCGACTGATTCCCTGAATTGGAAACAAACAGTCAAAAGGATTACATTTGCTACATTTGCTACATTGATACGGATGAAATGCTCACTCAGTCATGTGCACTAGCTGCTATTTGCACGTCACATGCTGCAAAAAACAGGCAGTATCCAGTATCCATGCGATTTCCTTGTGCATATTCCTTTTGTCAAGCCAACTACTGTTCCATGTTCGCAGCATATGTGGTCGAATGATGTCGAGTGCACTTACAGTACTTGGTTGTTCCAGCATAGCCCCGTGATAGAACCTTTTGACTACAACTCACTGAGCAGGCTGGCAACCTGTTTAGCCCCAAACCGGCAGAATATACAAAACAAACATCAAAATACAGCAGTATCATTTTTTTGGTGTGGTGTGGCAATGCACAACTTAGTGAATCTTGCAAACCCCTGAGGTCCTTTACCAGGAATAGCAGCAACGCCTGTTTCTTCCCAGCAAAGATTTTCAAGTCCATTAGTGAAGCAATGGCGACCACTCTGATGCAAAGCCAATAGCTGCAAGCAGTTTTCAGCGGCATGTTCGGTGGGCTAAGCCTAGTGCTCGTTAAGGGCCTTTTTCACGGTCGCTCGTTTTTTGGGGTGAAGCAAAGCCACTAACACGGCCTTCAGGCACAAGTCCTTCCGAATTTGCACCCTTTTTGTCATGCCTTACCTATGGATCCACTGGCACCCTCCGAGATGCTCATTGGAGACACTTTGATAGGAGGGTCTATAGTCGTACCTGCGGAGAAGGCGTGTGGATTTTGTAGGCATTGTAAGTAATATGTGTTGCGCCGCCAAACTCCGAGGGATTGTGTGCTGCTGTTGGGGTTGCAAGCTCCGCAAAGAACGCCTGAAAGTTCCAAAACACCTCCAACTGTGAAACCATGAAAATCACTATATACACCCTTACTTTTACAACTGTCTGTGGAATCAAGTGAGGCTTACTGCAGGGCAAGCAAATATTGAGTATATTTGAGGATCATCTCAAACGGCCTAGGAGAACTCGTCCTTGAGCACTTGCTTACTTGTAGATAGTAAGTATACAGTATGTCTAAAACGTTTCGTTTCTCCAAGTGAATCCACGCATGAGATTATGTGGTTTAAAGACGGACATCAGGCCCTGCACGGGGTTCGGACTTCCCTCCACCAATGCATCGCACCGTTGGTTTGGCCAGCAGCAAAGAAGGAGAACGACAAGGAGGTGGCACGGTAATGGACCAACCCGAGAGAGTCTACCTACACACCCCGAGACTACACCCGGGACAACGGTCTCCGCCATGCGGTCGGGCCGTGTCCAAAGCTGGGTCGGCGCCAGCTCCCGGCCCTCGAGCGGCCTTTGCGGCCCTGGAGGCCGGGATGGTCACAGTGTCTCAAGGGGCGGATGCATTGCCAAAACACACCAAGCGTGAGCTTTGCCTGTAGCATTGTTGGGATTTAGAGTTAGCATTGCTACAGCAAGCCTCAGCGGTTGAACTGGGAGAGACCTCAATATCTGGAGGCATCTGCAAGAGCTTGTTGACCCACTGTGGTGTACATTTCCCAGACTGGGACGCAATGTACCATTCCCTTTTCTGCTTGGAGGCCTCCTCGTGTCCTCAGGCCAAGGCTCACGGGACTCCAGTGGCTCCAGGCCTGCCAGCCAGTGATCCCACCCGCCGGACTGCATGGCTCCGTTCGTCTCCTTGCTGAAGCTGTCCGAATATGTCCGATGTGAAAAAGCACAGATTGTTCAGCAAGGTCGGCGATTGACACTTCACACTTGCATGCGCGTTGCAGGCTCAATCTGCCTCTCGATGCCAGCGCAAAGGAGCTGGTTCGCTCGCTCATTGATGCCAGCGTTTGCTGCTTGTCTAGTTGCCACTCTCATTGACAGCGGACTTGGTGCTACCACTCCTCCCTGCTGAGTCACTTTGGAAAGCAAGCTCTATACTATCACTGGGACGACTTCAGTCAGTGCTGCGGCAGTCCTTTGTACCGTGAGTATATACTGCCCTTGGTGCGCTCTTCCGTCGCTTGCTTGTGTGAGGCCCGACTGCCGATCGGGTGCAAACCGTCACCCGATCGCAGTGGCGTTTTCTGCAAACAAACCGCAAAGGATGGCTGATGCTGATGGAGAACTCACTGCACTTCCTTGACAGGACCCTCCTCCAAATGAACCCAGGAAGACCCTGAAAACCACTGGGCTTGGCTTGAGATATCGTTGAGATATGTTGAGATCGTGTTCCAGCTGGTCATGCTTCAGGGCATGAAGAGAAGAACACAAAAGAACTGGGCTCCGCAAACATGTCACTGAAAGGAATCATGACAGTGACCACCTGTTTGGACACCGGCAAGACATGTCAAGACAAGTCTTCGTTCTCTTTACCATCCAAATCCATCCAATCATGGGAGTGTGAATCATGGGAGTGTGAACCAAAAAAGCCACTGCGCGAAACCGGCTGGTACCAAAGCCATACCATCCAACCCACTGGTGACCATCCGACCTCGGGGCTGGGAGGTGCATGGAATGGGAGAAGTCCCGCAAAACGAGCCATTCTCTGTACCTCAGTATATAATTCACACTATGGGGAATGGAATCAACATCGAAGCATTGTTGGAAACTCTTTGACGAGTTGGTGATGATTTTGGATGTTGGAGAGTTGGAGACGCTCAGAAGGGCCTGCAACCCCCCCTTCCCTCTTAGACCAGGCTCCTTCATCCAACTCTGCTCAACTCACCGCCTGCATCGATGGACTTCTGGAAGAGCTCCTTGCCCAACTCATAGCGGCTCTCATGCCTGGCGAAGGAAGGCTTTGACCCACCGACGAGCGGATAAGAGTGGTCTTGGTGGAGCATGGTTTGCTAACTGGTCCTGTTTTCTTAGCAGGGAGTTGAGTGTGGAAAGCCACCGAGGTCCCGGCACCTTCAAAGGGGTCACCTTCTTCGCCCCAGCGACACCCCTTGAAGGTCTGGAGGTCCGGGTATGTACATTGTGACATGTACGAATGCACTGACCTGGCAGCCTGACCTGGTCTGGGCCAGCCTGGCCTGGCCTGGCAGCCTGGCAGGACCAAACATATTCACTCCCAACAACAATGGAAGTGGATGGCATGGACCGTTGGATGATGTTGGATGACCATTTTCAATATGATGCCTCTCGCTTGGTGGTTTCAACGAAAACGGAACGAGAACAAGAAACGTCAGTGGGATATAGTGGAATCAATCATCCCAAGTAAAGATTGAACATCAAAATGTCTGACACCGCCACCGTCCAGTGGCTCACTCTTTCTTGGACTGTTCTTGAGGGATCAAGCTTCATCCCCGACCCATCTTGGAATGGTAACCATCGGTTGCCAAACAGGCAATTCATGGTCAACGATTCGAAAGTACAGTCACCTTTCAATCGTCCAGATACCTGAACATGTCAGGTTCTGTATTTTGATGGTACTAAAGTCAGCACTGTCATCATGCCGTGCGCACAATGACAATCCACTCGACATATCATTCAAAAACTTGGGGCACAACTCACGATCCTCTTTTAGGAACAGCCACATGCAGGGCATCTATAAATGTATGTCTGCAACAAAAGTTTGACCATGACATGATGTACCGGAAAGTAGGGAACTTCAATACCAAAGCATGATGTTACTACGTGTTTTCTCCTAAATCGCCATAGACTGACTATAATATCTATGTCTTTTGGTGGTTTGACTGGTTGTAACATGTTGTAACCACTGTTGTAAAATTTTCCGTTCATGGAGCATGTCTATCTAACACCTTCCAGTAGAAAAAAAACAAAACACATCTCAGCACAAAAAACACCTGACTGTCAGTGACCGGGCATCTTTGTCAGAACTGGTCCAAGCAACTGCAGTGGAATATCGATCAAAGCAAGCAATCCCTAGGGCTCCAACCACCTCCTGAGGTTCGGTGGTTGGGGTGGGTGCCAGGGGGTCTAACCACCAAACCTGAGGAGATGTGTGCCACGAGTCGTAGGGAATCCTCATCACTTATAGAACTGAAGACTATACATATTGATTATTTGTTGGTGACTTGATTTGAGTGTTTTTGTCTTCTTCTTCAGATCTAGCTTCTATCTTTGATTGAGCCATCCAAACAATCCTCTAACTATCTCAGTCTTTCTACATGTCGCAACCCAGGTTCCACGCTCAAAGGGTAGTTAACTATTTGGGGAGGTGTTCCGATCAACAATTATATTAGATTCATTATACATCGTATCCTATAACACATAGAAAAACTATACTAAGTTGGTCAACTCATTTGGGCAAGTCTCTTCTGATTTCATCTGCATCCAATTCTTCCGGTTCTTTCAGATCCGACCCAAACTTCAAACAAAGGTGAAACAGCCGACGCGTTTGCGTCGTGGATGGCTACCAAAGAAGAAACATATTCCCAAGACCCGAGGTGAACCGAAGTTTTCATGGAACTTAAGATCAAGAGTGTAACCAGTGATCTTCTGATTCTTTCCAAACCTCGTTTGATTTTGAACGGAGAAAACACAAAAATTGCGCTTCCACAAAACAGCCGTCCGGAACGCCAGAACGCCGTTGTTTCTACACGCGAGGACAAATCGCGCGTGTTTCACTCCGTTGAGGGCGAGTTCGGCCTGCAGCCCTCGAGGAGGTGGGTCAGAATGATGTCATCCATGGCATGGCCATGGGCTTTCATGTCCTCCGCTGGGAAAACAGGAGCCAGTGAAGTCGACCACCCACTTGGTCGGGTGACCGAGGAGACGAGCGTCAACGGCAGGGAATGAGCTGTGGAAAGCCAGGTGGCTGATCAAGCCTTAAGGCGAGAAATCAGGGATGAACCATGATAAAGCCTTAGCTTTGGTGGTGCTGGCTTGCTGCCAAGGACCACAAGAAGTGGATGCAAGAGCCCCACCATCGAATGTCCATCTGAGAAATGTTAACACGATCCATCAAGTGGCTCTTGACTCTTAAGCATATTATGCATATAGATGATTATCCATGTCAAATCTTAATCAAAAAACAAAAAACATGTCAATAACAAAGGGCACTGTTGGTGGTCCAGTTGTCAACAACAAGTTGAATCCCCCAGAACTCGTCGCACTGTGAACGACGAAACTTATTGTTTTTTTCACAGCTGAGGTTCCTATTGCGTGGCCCTTGGTTCTTACTGCAACCCTGAGATTTTTCGGCCAGTCCACTTCTATTTCATTTCACAAAAAAAGGCACCACAGTTGCACAAGTTTTCAAGGAAACTGATTCCAGATTATACTGCAGCCTCTTGGCCACCAAAGTGGGCCCGTGACTTCCTCCGAAAGCTGCCGCCCTGCCAGATTCTGGGCTTCATTTTTGGGACCATGAAGCTGCAACAGTACATGTTGACCGATAATGGCTCTATTGGATAGTGTTTGAAAAGCCATGTTGGATAATGGCGGCGTTTTGTCGGATATTGCCTCGGATTTCCGAGATGGTCTTTCGTAATGGAGTGTAATGAGTTGCAGCTTTGGACTTTCAGAGAGTGCCTGGCTAGCCTTGAGACTGGGATCACAGGTATAGAACTTTTCTGCAAACAAATGCACATCACTAGTCACATCACTATAGCGTTGCCCATTGCCTAACCTCTTCAAGGTATCTACCAAGTGTTCTGTCTCTATCCGAGGCACTTTCTGCCTCCTGGCACCTCCCCTCTGGAACCCCATTGCTTCTGCTGGCTAGCCTTCTTGAGCCTTTCTGCTACAAGAGAAGATCTGATTGAAAGTGGCATGTCCAGCCAGCTGCATGCATGCTACAGTGGCTTCTCAGCCACCACAAACGCTGCATTGACAATCAATCGAAAAATCAATCCAACCATCATGCAAAGACAATCTTTTTGGTTTTGTGTTCACAGAAAACATCATTATATTTTTTGGTCATGTTCACTCAAAGATTGATTTTTGCCAAACTATATCAGCATTTAATCGATCTTTGTTTTTTCTATCAAGGAGCCTCTGGGTCATCTGCTGAGTAACCTGCTGAGGGAGTGCTGGCACATCCCACCGCCTGGATACTCGCTCCCCATGAAGAAGTCTGCAGCCTCATATGACGGTGCGCTGGGGTTGAGAACATGCACTTCTGCAAATCTTCCGCCGGCATATGTACTCAAACGAAGCCAACTTCACAACGTTCAATCCATCATACCGGATGGCAACATCAATGACACTGCGGACCTCATCCTCGTACACTGCACCATCCACCCTCCGGAATCCGACTCTGTTGAACCGAGCAAAGCAGCATTCCGAGACCTCTCTCACGGCCTTCAAATTCTCCCAACATGACCTGAGACTCAGTGGGAAATCGAAGTCCACTTCGATGACGCAGCGCGCTTGTTCGGCGAACCACTTCTTTCTTGCGCTTCTTGCCACGGTTCTGCTTCTTTCTGCGCTGCTTGTCCCTCCAGGCTTTTTGAAGTTCCTGGGTGACAGGACATGTCAGTCCTCTCTGATGGATCTGCCTTCACCGAGCACACGCAATGACAGGCCGGCTGGTCAGCCCTAGGGATCTCTCTCATCCTCATTGAAGGCCGGCCCACCAACCGATCAACACGCCTGTCACCACGGTGACCCATGGGTTGGGTCCGAGTCCATACTATCCCTGTCCAGAAGTCTTGCCTGACGG
>CAXIVM010000245.1:0-12233 GCA_964035705.1 Porites rus | reverse complement strand
ACCAATACCACTGCATCACGATTCCCAGTCTTGTGCAGAAAGCAACTCGCAGCTTCCCACCACCAGCCACACGTGCCACATCCACTACACCAGAGATGGTACACATCAATGCAGGCCATACCGGCCCTCTCGGCAACATCAGCAACATCTTACAACAGGGCCGCTTCCTCCCCAGCGCACTCCACTTTGCCAACAACCCGGGCTTCTTTACCCAAGCCGTCCGCATCACAAAACAACCACAACACGACAACGCAGAACACGCCCGCATTCTCACAACACATGGAACCTCGCAAAGAACACACACTCAATCAATATCAACCGCCTTGCCTGGGGCCAAGGCACCAAATTCACCAGCGGAGGCGAGGAACATGCAATGAACTTGCTCCTCCAGAACCACGGTGCCGTTTGCCACGCCAAGGCCAGATGCTGGGTGATTCACCCGGACAACGCAATCGTGAAGGGCCTGGCCTGGTCCGTCAACTCCACTCCACCAGACACGTGAATCCCTACCACTCCAGTTTTCAACCTGAGGGCCACTTCCCAATTGTTTCACCCATCACCACATACAATTCGCCAAGCCACCAAAAACCTGAGCGAGGTTCGACTTTCGCGCGCAGCGTTTCCATCAATTAGACACCATGCGTGTTTCACTTCATTGCAAGGCAATTTGATTTTGGAGATTTGCCATGTGACATGTCACACTGCTCGAGTTTCTTTGATGATTTTCCCTCCTTGGGATCTCGTTTCAACTTTGATACGGTGGCCTTCCGACCCCGACGAATTTGGATTCTTCATGTCTTTCAACTTCTGGTCCTCCAAGACCTTTTGAGGCCTCCATGAAGGCCCTTTTGCTGCCCGATTCATGTGTGTTGCGAAATTCATGCTCGATAATTCGCGTTCAATAATTCACTTGCACGCCTCAGCCACTTGTTCATGTTTGCCCGGGCCGCCGCGCTGAATCCTGACGTGCTGCGGAGCTGCTGTTCACAGACATTTATCATCAAAGCTTTCACACAGGATGAATCCAAGCTCAGATCACACTCAGCTGCTCCACCGCACCACCATTGCTCTCACACAACTGCACCGCCTTCTCCAGCAAGAACTGACGTCCTGGCAAATCTACACAGCCTTTACCTGCTCCATACGGGACAGGTCGATGCTCATTTCCAACGATCTTTCCCCCCACTTCCGCCACCTCCTTCATTCACCGTACCAATACCATCACCCACTTCTTCTTGCGACTCAGCACCAATTGAGCCAATCAAGCGAGCGCCGCGCAAGCCAACAGCTTCTCAAGACTCCGACGGGCCCTCGATGCCCTTGACTATATGGGGCGCCATCCCCCCAGCGTCTTTCTCCGCAACCCAGACGCAGAAACTGACGACCCTCACCACTGCAGCGCCTTTCCCAACCCCCAGTGGTCTACAGCCCGGAGAACCTGTGCGCCTTCCACCGCCACCCGTCATTATCTCCCCACATTCCCGGCCGGGACCTTGGTCCTGCAGCACAACTCCACACAGACCACACCCACACATTTCACCACCCACCGCACCCAACAAACAGGCATCATCATCGACCCTCCCATGTTCCATGAAGCACAGCAAACCACACCACGTCCGGACAACTGTCATGCATCTACCCAGACTGACAGTGTGGCCACCCCTCCAACCTTTCACGAATCCCAGCGCACCACCCCACGCCCGGACAATTGCCACACCTACATGGCATCCACTCCATCAAAAGCCGCTCCACAGACCACCACCTCTCCACAGCCAACCGCACCACCACAACCTGCAGCTACACCAACCACCACTACATCCATTACCTCTGCTGCCGACAAGCAGCCCAACCCAGACCATTGGCTCTATGCCGAGCTTATCCCGACACCCACCGTGGACAATCCGCCGCCGCCAGCACTCCCTTCAAACTTCACGGCTCTAATTGGTGGCACGCCTAACCGCGCGCGTTCCAAAACGCCCCCACGAAGGACGCGATTTACCCAGGCACGCCATTCGGACCCGCGCTATGGCTCTCCTCGGCCACAATCACGATCTGCCACCTCTCTTCCACCACAGTAATCCACGCATCCAACACCAACCACATTCGTGCAACCGAAGCGTCCGCCACCGCCAGGCCCCATACCCCAGCACGGCACCTCCGACCACCTACAACCCAGTCACTCGCCCATGGCCCGCACCTTATCAGCCACAGCAATTTCCACCGCAATCCCATGATCACCACCGTTCTACCAGCAGCCCGTTTTCCGCGGAGACACTCCGCAGCCACAACAGCCATATTCAACACCGCCCATGGCATCCTCTGAGCGAGTCAGGGTCCTTTACGATTCCAACGGCCGCCCTTTGCCACCCCAGCAGCAGCCCTATTTCCCTGAAGATGACCCCTGGAACAACTATGGGAACTGAGATGCCTGAGGCCGCCTCGTAGCCCACTTTCTATAGCTTCTTCAATTTCAATTTCAATTCACGGTCCACCTTTCATTTCCTTTTTTAATTCATTGTATGCGTCCTCGTCACAACCGACTTGTTTCTTTCATTACTAGTATGCTGCCAAACGTTCTGTGGACATACTTCCATGCTGCGACCGCTCGTTGTTTCACCCAGCACCACGAAAAATCAGAGCAGTCAATGCTTCATGTGACCTGTACTCTCACCACCAATCGCCGACCTTTTCGGTTTTCACAATCATTGCTGGCAGTATTTTCCAATCTACCCAATAATTTCGACCATCTACGACAGGAGTTTTTCGCGTCCATGTTACTCTTCTCTCCACAGCTTTCTTGCTCGAACTGTCCGCTTCCCACTCTTTCACGTTGAGCCCGATCCTTCGACAACATGGATGCGCAGTGGCAACAGTTTTACTGCGCTGGCAACATTATCTTCTCCAGCAACAACAGCAACAACAGCGCCCCGCCACGCAACAGAGCCAAGCCACCCACCAATACACACCCACGGGCACCTATGGACCTATGACCCACTCGGTACGCACCCAACAGGCGCACCAACACCATCCCTATACACTCCATCGCCCACCACGTCACAACCAGCACACACTCCATCGCCTTCTACGAACCAGCAAGCTTCCAACAGCTGCCCCTGCCACTCCGACTGCCACCTCTTTCAAGCACAGCCCCACTCATCCGGCTCCACCTGCACCACCGTCCACAATCCCATTTCCCCAACCAACACTTCAAGACTCATGGCATCCCACAGACTCTCATTGGGATTCCAATGCATTACACGGCCATCAACTTCACCGCACCATACAGCCCACACAATGGTCACGCCGTGTCGGCATCGCCGGACTTCCCACCTTCGATGTGTTTCCATGGCTTCTCGCCTACCACGGTACGGCCGATTACACAGCCAGGACTTTGAGCCACGGAAAATATTGTGGCCTCATTCCGACACGCAGCATTGCTGAGTTTCACAACTCACCTGAGACAAGAAATTCGAGACAAACGCCTTGACCTGGATGCGATCGCGGAAGCCATCCATGCCTCTCAGGGCACAGCGGCCCCCAACAAAACAACCCAAGCCCGCGCCTTCCACGCTCCACTGATTTCCCTCATCGCTCAGCAACTTCAAGCCCACGCCCCAGCAGCGGCCGAAGGTTCCGCCCTTCGTGCCCTAAAAGCCACTTCGGACGACCTATAGCCAGAGCCCGCGAAAAGCTCCAGGCCCACGGCGTCGAACTCACACCCCGCAAGGATGCCGCCAGTGCACCAGCCGCTCCAGCAGAACCCGCAGTCCACAAGCCTCCCGTGCTGGCAGACGTCCTCCAACCACCCCATCCGCCTTTAAAAGACGATTCCCCAGACTCATGGACAGCCCCAGCCATTCAAAAATCCGCCAAAGAAGTGCTTCGCGTCCTCCAAACAAGCAAGGTCACCACTGACCAGCTGAAGGAAGCGGCTACTCGATATGGTTTGCCACTCAACCGTGTCAACAACTCACCATCAAGAGTTTGCAGCGCATCGTCAGCATAGGGGCAGCTGTCGCCTGCTGACTCTCTCTTTGCAGCCGCACAACACACACTTCAACTCTACCACTTACACGGAGCCCTTTCCACACTCATCCACCACTGCCAATACATAGAACGAGCCGAAGCCATCTTTGCTGTCGGCCTCATTCACATCACCCTTCTGTTTTGCTATCCATCGTCTACCCAACGCTCCCAGCAATGGCGCCAGCGCCTACGGCACCTCCAAGTGCTTCCTCACATGTACCACTACCACAACTTTCTCTCCGTCTACGTCAAACTCCACTTCAACACCATCACACCACAACGATGCTACCATCAACATGGCCACTTTTATTTGGGCTCCACTGCCATCGGCATACCACACCGTGAACATAATCGCCGCGCCAAGCTCAAGCAACTCCAAAACAATATCCCAATTTCCGCGGAACTCTCCTTACGCTACTGGCACTCCCATGGCAACTTGCACCACTTCACCCCTATTCAACTCTCCTCCCTGGATCAAAGAACATCACTTCATTTCCAACTGGATGCCACCTCTCAACTCCCTTCATCTCTCAACATCTCAAGCTCAAAGCCGAAGGCTGGCAATTTACCAAGCGCCGGGCGCATTTCTACTCCCGCTTAGCCACGCACAAGCGCCTCTTTCGAAAACTTCGCAGACGGCAACAGACAATCCGAGAGCCATACCTGCACCAAACACCATGCCCTCACTCTTCTTCGCAATCTTACCAAGCACACACTGGCCTCCTTTGAAGCAGCCAAGCAACTTCGCAGCGGCCGTCGCACCGACCTAGAAGTCTCGCATGGCCTCCAACCTCGAAGAACCAGGTCGCACCCGAGCCATGCACATTATCAACAAAGCACTTCACTACAGGAATCTGACACCTCCCAAGCCCAACATTCCTCTTACAGTCCCGTTCCTGGCTCATGATGATTTCGCCAAGCACTGCCAGCAGTGGCTCCAGACCACCATCCAACAACACAAGCATTTGGCTATCCCACTCCACCTTCCCACACATCGCTTACGTGAAGCTGCTCACAAAACACTTCGAGCCCAGCTACACAACCACCCCGCGTGGGAAGATACCTTGCACACCCCTCCAGACCCCAATGATCTTCCGTGTGCTTGCTCACATCTCCATGCTCTCCTTCTTGATCCAGCCACCATCACCACCAACGACCATTACATTCTCACCCTGGACCAACTGACATTACCACCACACCTTCGCATTTTCCTTGCAGCCAACATGAACAGCACCTTCTACCCTAGCAAAGCCAGATACTTTCTCACCTTTCAAACAGCCTTCACCAAATGGCTTCGGATACAAGGTCTTCCGACCTCACTCAGCCAACACTTGGAGCCTTTTCTTCAGCACCAATGGCGGCTTCACACAGCACACCTCAAACAACAACCGCGCTTCACAGCCCGCCTCATCCGACAGCTTCAAGAATACCTAGGTGACAAGGTCGTGCTCCACCATGCGGACCACGAACTCCAACAGCTCCGCATTTTCTGCCCACGACAATACTTCGCCGGAGCGCTCAACACCTGGCAAGCTCCAGAACTTTTCGAACCCCTTCCACATCTCCATTCCTCCAACATCCACGACTACCTCTCCGCCACCATCCCGACCACCCTACGCTCCCGGTACAAATGGGGATTCAAGAAAGATTTTACAATCCCATACGGCATTGTCCACCTCAAAGAAAAGAAGCGCTGGCGTACTTCCACTCGCTGTGGCAACCTTCTACGCATCACCAGCCCAGCACTCGACATCATTTTGCAACACCTTTTCCCACAACATCCAGGCCAGCTGTCCATCCCACAACTCTGGCGCCACTTCCATTGCTACCTGACACACACACTGGCTGACATCCCTTTACACGCCACCAACGATGACCTAGTTGGCTTCTTCAACTCAGTGCCCCAACACCGTCTCATTGATGCCGTCCATTCTATGATCCAACAGTGGCAGCGCCAGAACACTACACACACCTTGACTGTTGACACCAAAGCCACTGGCAACCCCTTCCACCACTCCCACGTCGGCAGACACCACACAAGACATCCTACGCAACGAACCCTTCACACCCCCGACATCACAACTATCGTTGCTTTCGCACTCAACACCTGCATTTTCCGGGCATGCAATAACACCTGCAAACAAATTCGAGGGGCTGGGATTGGCTCCCAGCTCTCTCCTGCCCTCTGCAACGTCGCCATTACCCTCATTGAACACTCTTGGCATCAACTCCTCAACAACCTTCTCCAGCACACTGCTCTCCACTTCACATACTGCAGGTACGTCGACAACCGTTTCATCGTGCGCAACGAACACTTCCTCTCCCACCCAGCCATCCAGACCCTCATCCACCACAACTTTTTCGGCGACCCAGTGAAACTTGAAACAGTCGACGACTTTCACCTCCTGGGCTTCAACATTGACCTACCACAACGAACCATCACCTACATCCAACCCACACAACCCTGGAAAATCAGGGACCACACCAGCGCCGGTAGCCAGTGCTTGGCTCTTTCCGGCTTAGCTTCCAGACTCCATGCAATTTTCACATACACCTTTCCACCACACAATGCAGCGGCAGCGGCTGAAGAGCTTATCCGGCTGTATGTCCACAAAGGACATGATCCAACAGCATGCCGGCGGTTTTTGAGAAAAGGAGCACGATGCCACCGTCTCACGCATTCACGCCGACTACGGCTTCCTGTGTGTGTCGGCCCCTGTTCCAAAGGGTGCTGCTTTTTGTCCAGATATGCAAGCAGGGGGATGGAGAGGACACGTGAGGCTCCATCCAACGAAGCTCCTCACGGGCTCCTAGGATATCATCAGGGACGCCTGATGACGTACCTGCACCGTGACACTACTCCACTCTTCCTTGCTGTGTTTTGATGCCATGGTTGTTGATCACGATACTCTCCCCTCAAACAGGTTTCTGCCGCCGTCTTTCAGCCGCGTTTCTGCAGACAAGTGAACAGATTGTTGAACTATTCAGTTGCGCTGACCTTTTCACCTTGCGTTTCCCTGGCCTTCCTTCTCACCGTGGGAATTGAGTTAACAGCAAACCAATGTCAGAGTGTGCGTTGTGCGTTTGAGGCTGGCGTTGCAGGTGAAGAGGCACCACGATGCATCTTCCCTGCGGTTGTGGGGAAACCCAAACATGGAGCAATGATGCCAGGACCTGTGTTGAACGCAGCAACTTCATCAGTTCTATCGGTTTCCCAGAATGCCCAAGAAAATCCGATATATTGGGGCAGGAACCGACAAGAAAGACTACTATTTGGGAGAGGAAGCGGTATCAAGGCGTGGTGTGCTGACATTGTCATACCCGGTCTGGGCCTTAATTAGCGACAGGAAATGGATTGTCGAGAGGTCGCTGCCAAACCCTGGTCGGAACTGATGTCAAATTATGTCACTAGTTTCGTTGTGCGTTCAGTTTGCTTTGTTATCGGCTCGGGTTTGTGATTAAAGGGAGAGTGTTTTTTTCCCGAATGATATAAAAATTAGATTGGACTGTAAATCACCAAATGTTTACGAAGGCATTTGTGTGTTACATAATGTGTGGCGAAGGTAGATGGAGAAACGAAAACGGACCGTTTCATATCAGCCTTTCAGGTGTAAAAAATATGGAGTGACTGTTGATAAACATATAATATATTGCACTGTTTGCTTGTCAAACCCTTGTACTGTGCTGGATTCTCAGATTGAGCACGGCGTGGTGAAGGACTGGTCAGAGATGGAGAAGGCCTGAAACTTTTTATTTACGTTTCTCACCTGATCCGTTTATGTGGTTCACGTATGTTGTTGTTTTAGGTGTGGCACCATACCTTCTTTGATGCTTTGCGGGTCAACCCAGAGGACCAAGCGTGCATTGTCACAGAGGCTGGTTTGCCCACACCATATTTGCGTGGCGCAGAACACAAATATTTGGTATATTGCATTTTGGGTGGCGTCCATCACAGTTCTGCAGATGAGGCGCCAATGAACCCGAAGAAGAATCGAGAAAGAATGGTGGAGATGCTCTTTGAAAAGCGTCAGGCTTAGGACGTGCCTGTTCCAGGCTTAAATATTAAGCGCGTGTGAAAATATATGTACATGGACTGCACTCAAAAAGCCCTACTCAAAAATTTTAGATAAACGTAAGCTTTTAGGGTTGGAGATGAGTTTTAAGTCTTCGTTTAGAAGCGGGCCCCCAGCAGACTATGGTGATACAGCAAGGCAGCGCTAGATTGGCGCTAGGTTGGCGCTAGGTTTCTTCATAGCAGGATAAGCAAAGAAGAAGCACGCAGAGAGCAGGAAAAAGAAGAAGCACCACAAGAAAAAGGAAAAACAAAGAAGAATAAGAAGACGAAGAAGAAGAAGAAGAAGAAGGAAAACTAAAAAGAAGAAGAAGAAGAATACTGCACAACAAGAAGAAGACAAGCAAGCAGGAAAACTAAGAACCTGACAGGATGAGGAAATCGACGGATATTTTTGCGCTAGATCCGCGCTAGCACCGCGCTAGACAACGGTCCATTTCTTGACCATCTGCCCATCCAACACCTCAATGTTTTGAGTCAGCTCTTACGTCCTTCCTATGTCGTTCTGAAGACTTCTGATCATGAGAATTGGAAACAACTGCAGAAGTCTAGCAGCAGCAGCAGCAGCAACAACAGCTCCAGCAGCTTAACAGGCCCCTGAAAAGGTCCGCGCTAGACACCTCTCACAATTTTTGCAGTTGACATGCTTTCATATTGAACATCCCTGCGGTTTGAGTGTGGTTGGAGTTTAAAGGAGATGTAGAAGCGGGCCCCATGGAATTGCGATGAGTGCACCATTTTGGGAAAAGACATTTTGGAAACCAACCACATATAATTATAGCGTTTGTCCCGGGGGCGCTTTGGGCGAGCCAGGCTGCGGATGCTGTCTTCTTCATTTGTGTTTCGCCCCGGAGGTTGTGCACAACAAATAGTGCCCGCCTTTTTTCTTTGCGCAGAAGCTGGCAGTGTGAGGGACGAGGGGTTCTTACTCCTTTCAATGAGGGTGTTTTTGCAGCTGTAGGGTTTGCGCTGCTGGTCTTCAGCCGTCTTCGGTTGTGCTGGGCTGGTTCAGTCAGTGTCTTCGGTTGCCTTCCGTTGGTTGATTGGGCGTCTCTTTTGCCATGTCTCCGGCTGTGTCTGGTTGTTTCCGGCTGTCTCCGGTTGTGTTGGGGGTGTCCTTGTGTGTCGGCTGAGCTGTTGACTGGCCTTCTGGCTTTGATGACAGCCCCGCCGGGGCACCGACTTTTGATGAATAAGAGTGGGTACAGTTGGGTGGCATTGACGCTCATGAAGCCTCCCCAAACACGCACGGAGCAGGACGCCCGGTGCAAACAGGAACCTGCATAAATCTGCATATATCGTCGGAGGAGTCGTTGAACAGCCTGATTTCGTTACTCCTTGTGACTGCAGGCGATTTCAAATACACGTTGGTTCCTTCAGCACGCCGTGCCAGAGCTGCTGACCACCAGGGTCATGAGCAGGTCTTTCGATCGGTGGTGGAATGATTTGCTTTGCCCATTCCAGAGATGCTCAACGCAGTTATGTAGGTACTTCCAAATTGATTCATCTTGTGACGCGCAATTTGAGTAGCAGTGCAAGGGACTGCAAGATGCTTCACGAACTTCCTTCCGTTGGCACGGCAGACATTTCCAGGGCATTTGCACACAATCGGCCCATCTTTTCAAGCAATTTTGTGGTTTGGATGCCGCTGTATGTACAGTACATACACGCGATAGCTTCTCACCACTTTGCGATTCTCTTCTTGGACAAGACTTGGACCGACAGTGATGTAGACAGATTAGGTTTCGACATGTTTCGACATGTCTCGGAGTTCGACGCCATGCTGGATTGTTCGGGTCGCCTCTCTTGCATGTCTTTGGGCTCGTGGGTTGTGTAGGTCGCATGAAAGTGGCCCACCTATATACAGTCCGGAATGAGGCGGGTGGAAGTTACTGTAAACACCATCATGACTGCTGAGGCTGGGACCTTGGCCGAAAAGACGAAGTAGGGACGTAGGGGTAACCCTGCAGGGTTGCATAGAAAATCAATGAAAATCAGGCATTGAAGTAGGTGTGATGAGACATGTCTAGTGGCATTCGTTCAAGCACAAGAGCCTGGCTAGACTGACCTTTGTGATTGTCTTCCACAGTTTCTTTTTCCAGTGGTCTACGCTGGAAAGGACTTAGCGAAATTGATCAGTGGTGACCGCGACATACCCACTGACTATTTTCAATATCCGAATCCCCGTATATTATGAACAATCCAGCGTTGCATTTTGATATCCTTGAAAAGCAGGCGACCCACCTCAGATCATTTTTGCAAAATTAATTTGGGAGGGCTTTAGTGAATTGAGGAGTGAGGCAGATGCGCTAAACCTTGCACTTGATTTGTTGTGCAAGTTGGCAGGTCGCAAGGTTTTATTCTTTGTAGATACCTAGGTCAGGCTTTTGAGCTGGTATAGGAAGGATCGCAGCAGCCAAGAACAGTGAACGCAGGAAACGTGGGATTAATTGAGTGGCGGGGGGCCCCTCAAGAAGGCTTGGATTTGAGTGGAAAGAAGCTGACAAACCCAAAAACAAACAACAGGATGAAGATAGTTGTTCGAAAATAGATTTGTGGGGGGCGACCCCTTGAGAAGGGTTGGATTTGAATGGAAACTGGTAGGCTCAAGAGGAAGGCAAAACCACGTGGAACATACCAACCATACAAGTACAAGAAGAAAACCTGAGGCAGATACCAGCATGTGCACTGTGCACTGCAGAAAACAGTCATTGCAATTAATTGGAAGGTGATGTGAGGGTTTGAGGAGGGGTTACTTTCCGACGGAATTTTGCCTCAAATCAATAAAGATACACACCCTTGTTGGTCACCCTCAATCTTTTTTTACAATGATATCAAACACATTTAATTGGACCTTAAGTATGGAGTCAACCTAAGTATGGAGTCAACTAATATTCCAACAAGGCCAGGTGTTTGATTTGATGAGTGTTTTTTGATGGAGGAGGGGTCTCTGTATGTCTCTGTATGTTTCTGGAGGCTGATATTTGCATGTTCTGTGTGTTTCTGCAGGTGCTTCCCAAACTCAGTTTCACGCAAGACGAATAAGCTCAAAAACTTGCAGACGCATGTCATAATGCGTTGAACGGCTTCGGAAGACTGATGTTGCTATCCAAGGTTCAGCTGCCCGGCAGCTTTCATTGTGATTCAGGCTTGGTCGGAGACAGGGCACTTTTAACAGTTATGACACAATTATTATTCAATATCATTCAAGGCCGCAAGGCCAGCTTTCGAAGACAAAAGGTTTTTTGCATGGCGCTCGCCAGAAGTCAGTGCAAAACCTGAGCTTTTAGCAGATGTACGGCGCCCCACATGGACCTACTGTTGATGGGCGAAATCCATCATCAATAAAGCCACTGACGCTTACCAAATCCGACATGAAATATGCAAGCAAGTTCTCTGAAATTTGGCACTTAGCCAACTCGACATTGCTTAATGTGGCACTGCCCTGCGCTTATCCAGCCACCATCAGAAACAGTGATCTTAGACCCTCACATGAAAGCCCCATCAATGTTAAAGCAGCCCAGTAGCCCAGATGAGATTGCTCTCTCTCTCTTTCTCTATGACAAACTGAGCCAGAACAATTGAGCGCCACTACTTACTGTCCGGCTGTCTCCTTCTGCATCCGCCCGCGACGGTGTTTCCTATCTACTGCTTACCTACTGCCTACCCACCTGCCTACCTACCTACCTCCCTGCCTACCTGCCCCGACACCCTCACATGACTCATCTTGGTGCTAAACTACGATTGAGCTCCCCGCCCATCGGACCGCCACTTTTTGGCCTCAAAATTGCCAGCGCTGAGAGCATTGAGATTGGACCAAATTGGCGCGGGTTCATCATGAGGTCAGCAGTTCGGTGCCCTTTTGCGGGCGCCGTGTCCATAAAACCTGCTAATTCACGCAGTCTGTCTTTTGGATCACTTTGAAGATGTGTTTTTGGAATAAGGTTATTGACAGGACAGCTATGTAGCTGCAGCGGTTTTCATTGGTTGACATCATCAGGGGATACGTGGGGTAACAGCAGGAGGAAACCTGCATGCTAAGCCAAGCGTACAGCAGTCTGGTTGCTTTCTTCCTATCCCTGCACTTTCAGTCAAATGGAGGGTCCATTTTAGTTAGATGTCCTTTCAATCCCTT
>CAXIVM010000243.1:0-18000 GCA_964035705.1 Porites rus | reverse complement strand
TCCGACTGAACCCGCTGGTCCGCCCCTGCCTGAAGGGGGTTATTCTGATCCGGAGCATCCCGAGTACGAGGAGCTCCACAAGCTTCTGAGGTTCCCTCGCTCTGGAAAGAGCGGCCGAGCACAGAAGAGGGCGTTCATTCGCCAGGGCGTGGCTGAGGGGCATTTTGCGTTGACACATCCGCATTTGCTGAACGGTGTTACGTCTTTTAACTTTTGCGCACAGAGTCGGGCGACGATTGTTGAGGAGGTTCTTCAAACGTACAGAGCTCGATTCGAGGAGGCGCATAGGTTAGCTGCTTCGGCACTGCCACCTACGCCTGAGCCCGCTGTTTCGGTACCGCCTGCTGTGATTGGCCTTACGCCAAAGGCATTTGCAAAGGCACCGCCGCGGAGGCCAGAGCCAGTTCAAGTCTCGATTGTTCTGCCGGACACGGTACATTTCCTTACCTTTGAGGCAGCGGAGGGTCGCTATACTCGTTGGGAGTCACAGGAAGTGCATTTGGGAGCAGTTGCAGACATTGGCCAGGTTAAGGTCCTTTTTGTTGATCACCATCAGGTTCTTGACAGGGATCACAGCGATACTTGCAGACAGACAGGTCGCGTGGGAGTTGAGAACATTGAGGCGATTGAGAAGTTCAGACAGTTTGCATTGGATCACGAGCGTATTCCATTTGTTTTCGTTCTTTCTTTCATTGGGAGTTCGGGGCGCTATCAAGCGTGCAAGGACATTTGGAGCAACAGCGAAGGGGTTCATCACTTGTTTGACGGGATCATTTGTACGTTCGAGCCGGAGGGTCCGACAGGGAAGGCTGCAGTTATCTCGAGATTTGCCGAACGGTTGGGAGATCACTTGTCTTGTTGTTTGATCGACGACAGTGCTGATATCCTGTCTGAGTTGGAAGCCACTTTGGCCACCGACAGGGCAACAGGGATTCACATTAAGCTTTCACGGAAGAGGAGCTTGGACAGCGGATCTGCGTATCCATACGCCAATTGGTTGAGCGACGGCTGGACGAAGGAGGCAGTTGAGAATTTCATTGCAGCCGAGTAGACGTCGTTTGATCTTTGAAAAGAAGCGATGGAGGGATCAGGAGGAAGTGCGCATGGTTCACCGGAGAGTGAACAGATTGTCATGTTTGGGGAAGCCATTGCAACTCCTATCCAAGATACGAGTTTGTCATCCCTGACAGAAACATCTCACCCATCGATGGTTCAAAGTAATCAAGGAAACCCAACAGCAAGGACGGATGTTGAATACCAGCAACCGACCATTGGTCAGATTGATGCAAGACAGATTGTGTTCGAAAGCAACCAGTCGTCTCATTTCACCGATGCCAGATCAGTCAATCTTTTGGATTTGAACCCTCTGGTAGTAGCTCAGGCTCACCAGGTCGTGTCCGAAGTGCAGGGCCAAGCCATTCAATACGCCTCTGAAGTTGAAGCCAATGCTAGGAACCAGACTGCTCAGTATGTCCAAGCAATGGAGAGCCAGTTTAGGAACCAAGCCCTTCAGCAGATCCAGGGTATTGAATCGAATGCTCAAGCCCAAATCCAGAGTCAAGTTCAATCCATTGAAAATCAAGCCAGGTCTCAAATCCAGGCGGTAGAATCCACTGCCAGGAGCATGGTTCAGCAGTCTCAAGAAGAAGCCCATGAACTGGTCCGTCAAACCCAAGGTCAAGCTACCCGTTTGGTGAATCAGTCTCATCAAGAGGTTGCTAATTACCAAAACCAGATTGAGCAATTGAAGGCTTTAGTGATTGATCGCACGAACCAGGTGGTTGAAGTGACCGGTGCGTTGAACCAAAGAGAGAAGCATTGGAGTCCACCACCAGGCAGATGAATATGAAATGAGGGGTCAAATGGAAGCAATGATGAGGAGGATCAAGGATCAAGATGAAAGGTTGCAGTCCCTTGCAAAGAGTGGTACTCCAGGGGATCCAAGCACCATCCATCCTTGCAGTCCGCCGCCAAAGGCAACCTCGTTCGTTGATAGGAACCCTAAAAGTGTTGGTCAGCCGAGTCCATCAATGAAAGTTCATGGAATGGGTGAATTGGTTCCGGTGGTACATAGTATTGCAACTCCCAAATCCTACCATCCTGGCACGGTCGCATTCCAGGGTCAACCAACGCAAGAGTCGCGGGTCGCGTTGCCTTCGTTTGCATTGACGCCCATTGCCACAGGAACCAAGGGTGAAGAGCTGCATTTGGCACCTTCACCAACTCCGTCCGCTTGTGCAGGAGAGATACCAAAGGCTAATCCAATGTTGCCTCCCGCTGCCTTGCTAAATGATCAGATCGGACTTCAAATCCAAAGTGACCAAAACACTGCTTTGCAAATGCAAGTGCATCAGTTGACCATTCAAATGCAGCAATTGATTGGTGGATTGACGGCAAACCCTGTGCAATCGGGCAATCAGCCATCATCGAACCGATCAAGAGACCGCCGCAAAGTCCCCGGATCGCCGCCAGGAAGTGGTTCTTCATCCTCTTCAAGTGACTCGAAAGGAAAGGGTTCAAACAGAAACCCTGGAGGGGGCGGAGACTCACCACCAAAATCCCCAAGTGGAGATGGTTCATCAAGCGATTCGGAGGACCCCTACAAACGAGAGAAACGCCTAATGCGTATCAAACAGTATGACTATCTAAAGATTCCTGCTTTGCCTCAAGACGCAGCAAAATGCCGGAGTTTCCGAAACGCAGTGTTCAGTGGGGTTTGCAAATTTGCCAAGAATGATGAAAGCATCGTGTTCCGTTGGATCAATCGTTGCAACATCTCGGAAGATGGTAAAGAGTTCAACAATGCAAAGGACTTTCCCATCTTGGATCGGATCCTAGGCGCCAAATTGCTAGAAGCAGCAAAGGGTACGAAATTTGCCTTGGAGTTTCAGACCCACCAAGAGAGATGTCAGACACATGATCAACAACAACCGAAAGGTCGCAAGTTGTTGTGGTTGATCTTCCAAAAGTTTCGACTCGATCGCGACCGCGGAACGGCACTCAGTCAGCACCACCTTTTGTCTTTGAAGATGAATGGTAGTGACATCAAGGCACTTGAAGACTTTCGACAGCGATATGACTTTTGCGTGGGCGCTCTTGAACCTAGTGAGATGCCAGCTGAAACGTCGCTGAGGTCATTGTTGTTTGAAAGCCTCAAGAATCACCCCAAAATGGCACTCGCAATTGACAAGTTTGGGGAAGCAAACACTGGTAGCTACAAGTGAACCAGCCGTTGGTTGTATAGCAAGATGTGTGAAGCCATTGCGATATCCCAAATGGATTTGAACACAACATCAATGGACAAAGCTCTCACCTCAGCAGGCTTAGATCCAAAGGTTGGAGGGGCACAAGCAGAGGCAAAAGACAAGAAGAAGAAAGATGATAAGACAAAGAAAGAGAAAGAAAAGAAGCCAGAGCAAGACACAAAGGTCAAGAAAGAGGACAAGCCCAAGACATCAAAGAAGGTCGAGGAAGACAAGAATGTTGATGCAGCGTTTGCCCAAAAAGGAAAAGGAAAAGGGAAAGATGGCAAAGGCAAGAGCAAGGAGGACAAGCCACCGCTCACCAAGGAGCAGAAAGCAAAACTGCCCTGCATGTACTTCGCATACGATTCATGCACTCGCGGAAAGGATTGTGAATTCCTCCATGACAAAGGGAACTTGTACAAGGGCCCGAAGCCCCGTATGAAGTCTGGTACTGGTGCTAGTTCTTCTAGTCATGCCGGAGCCGCTTCCGTAGCTGCTGCAACAGCATTCGCATCAATCCCGTCAGCCGAAGCCGCTTTGAAAGAAGCAAAGAAGGTTTGCAGAAAGGTCACTCGAAGCTCTTTGAGAGTCCCTTGTGTCCAGTACTTGGCCAAAGCCGTGACTACGATCATGACCGCCATCACATGCTGCAATCCGATGTCCCAGATTGATCATTCAAGTGTCCCTGCATTGGCGTCACATCCATGTCAGATGGAATTCCTCATGGATTCAGGTGCAGGAAGGAATCTGTTGTCGAAAGACTCGATGCCCGATGATTGGAGGGGATGCATCATCGACCCGCCGGAAAACCTGATCTTTAGAACGGGAGGTGGGGAGAGGAAAACCACAAAAGCCATCGAACTCCAAGGGCAAGTGAGCGGCCTCAACACTTTCTACACTTTGGATTCATGTCCCCACGCATTGTCTTTGGGAATTCAAGTAAATCACCACAAACGAGGGTTTGTTTGGCTGCCAGACGAATTGCCCTACATGATCAAGGCGGATCGTCTTGGTGATCTCAAGCACTTTGGCCCTGAGTCGGCAAAGATTCACATGGAAGTTCGTGAGAATGTTCCGATCATTCATGAATGGGTAGGTGCAGCGCCAGCAGATTTGGAAGCCAGTCCAGGACCTGTCGCCTTTGATTCAGACACGGAACCAATTGGAGGTCCGAGTTCAGGATCGAGAGATCGACCGGCAGGAGCTCCTGTTCCGGAGCCAGAACCTCGTGTTGAAGCACCAGTAGATTTGCCCAAAGTTAGTGATAAAGTGTTGAAAGAGAAACCAGAAACTCTTCCTCATTTTGGTGATGAACTCATGTTGTGTGATGAACCAAAAGCGGAACCCTTGGATGCCCCTTTAGATGAAGAAGATGAAGAGGCTAACCCTTGGACCCCATCACTCCGTGAACGCCTTGAAGAGGAAGCCAAAAGTGAAACTCATCAACTTTGTCACTTCCCCAAAAACCGCTACTGTTCGATTTGCCAGAGAGCAAAGATGACAGGTCGGGTTCATCGGTCAAGGGGGGCACCGGGTGAGGATGAAATTCCTCCGCTCCACTATGGCCACATGATGAGAGCAGATCACATTATTTTGGGGGCAGATTTAACCAAAGGTGCTGGTGGTGAGCAAGCATGCCTTGTTTGTTTCGATGAATTCTCAGGTTGCATTGGAGCTTACTCCATGACGTCTAGAGATACTGACTCGAACATCCTGTGCCTTCAGAAGTTTGCTGGAACCAGAGCTTCCCCTAGGTCGTCTTGCCTTGTGAAAACCGACTGTGCTCAAGAATTGACCAAAGCCGTTGAACATTTGGGCTGGTTGAGTGAACCAGGGATTGAGAATGACCCGTATCACAATGCAAAGTTGGAAAGCTTGATCCGAAGGATCAAAGAAGGCACACGTGCGATCCATCTCAAGTCAGGTTTGCCACACGCCTTTTGGCCGAGGAGCATCGAGTATTTTGTTGTAGCACATGCAATCACACATCCATGTCCTGCGCGTCCAAATGAGACTCCTGAGTCCAAAGCGTTGAAGGAAGGGAAGACCTGTTATGAAGTTGCTTCAGGTAATGTTTTTGATGGGTACCGGATTCCTTTTGGTGCATTAGTTTGGTACAAACCACCCAAGCATAGAGAACTTCCTGCCTTTGACCCAAGGACTTTTCCTGGGATCTTTTGCGGATGGCGAATCGACAACGGGTATAAGTTCAGAGGTGTGCATTTGGTTTTGGATTATGAAGCTGTTCGCACCAACAAGAAAGGTTGTGAGAAACCAATCCAAGTGTATACTAGTGAGCTTGTGAAACCAGAAGTGTTCATCTTTCCTTTGGAAGAGGCTGCAAACTCACAGCTGGCATTGTTTAAAGCAGATCGGGAGTTGCTGAGCATTGATCCCAGAGAGTCGTTGCCCTTTGGAGAGGATCCTCCCGAGCCAGCCAAACGCAAACGCAGGCCTTATGTAACATTGGAGAGATGCATTAGGTTCGGAAAGACAGTAGGTTGCAAAGGTTGCGACAGAATCGCAGAAGGCGTGAGGCACAGCGATGAATGCCACGCAAGGATTGGCAAGCTCTTGGAGGACGAGAGACTAGCCAAAGAGTCAGATTCGACGAAAGACAAAGAGAAATCGGAAGCCGCTGTGGACATTTCGATGCACACCTTGAAGGACAAATGTAGCCGCCAAAAAGTCAAGGAAAATCCCATTGTCCTGCCTGAAGGTCACGAGAGCAAGCTACAGGCTTCTCACGTGGATTGCTGTAATGCTGAGGCACTGAATGACTATTGGGACTTTGATGAGGCCAAAGCTGCATGGAAGAGAATCCATGTCCGTCCGAGGAAGCGTTTGTTCACACCGCTTGGAAATGACTGTCCTTTTGATTCGTTCGAAGTGACAACAGAACGTCAAACTGTTTGGACTTGTAGAAACAAGACTTCACTGTTTGCAGATGATTGGCAATCCATGTCACCGAATAGGCGCATTTGTTCAAGAAGTTGGGTAGGATGCACGTACTTCTTCCCGAAGGAGAAGCCCGAGAATGTAAGAGCTAGAATCATGACCATGACTAGCAGTGTCGAGAAAGAACCTGCTCGAGGACTTGATGCTGTCACGTCGATCCTTGGTTTAACTCCGGTCCCTGCAGAAGTCAAAAATGTTCAGACATTGAAACCACCCCGTGAAAGGAGGATTAGGTCTGACAAAAGTCATGCAATGTTTGAATTCTGCTGCAGCAAAGACTCGAAACTAGGAGAAATTAATGAATCAAGGGGGGTTCCGCATTTTCGGTTGCATCGAGAACAAACCAACTTGGAAAATGAAGAAGACATCAAAAGCCTTTTATCGTTGGTAGACATGTTCAAAGGGGCTGACCTTTGGGGAAGCATTCCATGTAGTTCATGGAGTCCTTGGCAGAAAATGTGTCTGCATCGATATGGTTCATCCTACGCAAAGAAATTGAAAGCCAAGAGGAAGACAAGCAAGAAACTCTTAGCTAACTACATAAAGGTTGCCGAGAGAATTCTCCAGAACGGAGGACATATTGCTTTCGAATGGCCCAAACATTGCGAAGGTTGGATGTTGACCGAGCTTTTGCAGTTTGTCAAGAACATGATTTGTATGAGACATGCTGTGACGGCTGTGCCTTTGGTTTGAAAGACAGTAAAGGAGAGCCACATCTGAAGACATGGAGAGTCGTAACCTCATCAAGAAAGTTGGCAAAAGACCTTGGTGCATACAGATGCCAACACCCAAAAGACTTCAAGCACAGTCCTTTGGAGGGTTCAAGCACAGGAAAATCAGCCTTCTACACTGAAAGGATGGCGCAAACAATCTCGAACAGCTTGTATCCTGATGGTGATTCCGTCCCAATCATGCCGACTTGTCCGTTTGTTCAGTCAGAACATGTCCCGCATGAAATTCCCTTAGGTGTTCATCAATTGATTGATCGTCGAGATTGGGGAAAGTATCCGGGGGCTGATCAAGCTATCAAGAAAGAGTTGGACGGTCTTCTAGCAAATGAAGTTTGGGATGTTAATAAAATCATTTCCAAAGAAGAACTGATGAAGTCGGGTGGTAAATTCAACCTAGGTCGTCTCATGACAATCCTGTCCATGAAGCACGCTGAAAGTCCTGAATTGCGAACGTTGAAAGCCAGAATTGTGTTCCGCGGGGATCAGATAGTTGACCAAGACAACAACATCGCCATCCTGCAGGAACTCAAAGTGAATCCCTCAGGAATCACAGCCATAAACTTCAACTTGCATGAGCTATGGTGCACTTCCAGGAAATGAAAGTTCACAGTCGGACGTGGTGCGTGCATACACTCAAAGTGTCTTGCGAACAGTGGTGGACACTTGGGCGCTACTCCCACCAGAGTTAGTGCCAAAAGAATTCGCTCACATCAAAATGCCAGTGGCGCCCCTGAAGAAAGCGCTATACGGACACCCGGAATCGGGTTTCCACTGGGATGCAAGATTCCGTGAAGTGATGGGACTCATGGGAGGGAAAGCTGACAGGGACAACCAGTCGAATTGGACCTTTGAAAATGGTCTAGTCCTCACATTGTACGTTGATGACATCTTGCTTTCGGGGCCATCAGGTTTGCACAAAGGGTTCTGGGAAAACCTGCAAAAACACCTTGAAATAGAAGAACCGACCCCAGTGGATCGTTGTCTTGGCAGAAAGCATTTGTTCAAACGTGAAAACGGGGTGACTGAGGTCTATTTCGACATGGTAGATTTCATCAACTCAGCATGCCAAATGTATGAAAACCTGTCAGGGATGCCATTGAAAGGCGCTGCATCTCCGTACTTGCCAGAAGGTTCCATTCCAGTGAATGAATGGGAGGAGCGCGGTGCTTTAGCAAGTGATGCTAGTAAGGTCTTGATGAAAGTCCTTTGGGCGGGCAGACTTGCCAGGCCGGACACGGTAAAGGCAATAGGGGATCTCACCCGCCGTGTCACGAAGTGGAGTCGTGCCGATGACCGCCGCTTGCACAGATTGATGAACTATCTGTTCGAGACCAAGGCGTTCTGCCTGAAGGGCAAAATCGCAGATCGTCAGGAAGACCTACAACTGGTCTTGTATACCGATGCGGACCACTCAAGCGCGGTAGAGGATGCAAAGAGCACCTCTGGTGGTTTGCTGTGTCTGCAAGGACCGGCGTCTTACTGGCCACTGTCGTGGCACAGTAAGAGACAGGGTGCCACTGCACGGTCGACCACAGAGGCCGAGATCATATCACTTGCCCACGGCGTATTTGACGCTTTGCCAGTTGCCGAATTCGTTGAGGAAGTGTTCAGAAGGGAAATTGAATTGGTGTGTTTCCAGGATAACAGCGCCGTCATATATCCATATGCGGCCAGGGCTATAGCCCCAAGCTCCGACATGTTTCGAAGCACCATCGTATCAACCTCTCTTCTCTATACGAAACGTTCTCGAATGGCAGTGCCAAATTGCTTTATATAAAAACGGACCATCAAAAGGCTGATCCCTTCACGAAACCGTTGCCGGTTTCCAAATGGAGTCACGCCTTGGAGCTTTTAGGCGTAGTGGATCCAAATCTCTCGAGGCACCCATCTTCCACTAAAGATGTTAATGTGTGAAGGGGGAGGAGAGAGACATGGGGTGAAACCACCACCCCTAATCCACTAACAAAGCACCCTGGTCGATGCATCTGGCACGCCAGGGGAAGCAGTCCTTGAAGCAGTCCTTGAACAACCAAAGAGCATCTCTGCAGGCAAGATTCGCATTCGATGTGTCACCAAGCATGTTGAATTTAGTATCACATGACATGCAAGTCATATATATAGGAATCTTGATGAATGTAGCCTTCACATGATCCAGTCATTGACGTTTCACTTCACCGGACATGTTTGGCTCAAGATTGTGGGATTTTAAAAGGGGCGGCTGCTGTGTTCTTTTAACTGTGATTCAGTTGTTTTCTGCACGCGTTGGATTCTCTTAACTGATTTTCGTTTCACTCACTGTATTCTCGAAATCCAAACCGCCGGGTCCACGGAAATTCGAAGCCGCCGGGCATACGGAGAATTAACCCCGACGTGCTTTCTACCCAAACACCCCAACCCCCCCTCCCTCTAACTAGGGTAACAGAGGGATGGTACTCGACACATTTGTGTGTCGGTGCCTTTCGCTCTGTTGTCCCTTTTCTAGTCTACTCTACCCGGCTAAAGTCCCGCTCCCTAACCACTGCACCTAATTCACTTCGGCTAAGTAATCAGTAACTCTAGGGTGCCAGGTATTCATACACACACACGGACACACACATGTACATACACCTCCCTGCCCCCCCATGCGCTTTTTGTCGTTTCTTGGGCTTTCTCTGAGGCTTTTTTGGTTGTTCTTGAGGCTCGTTTCCCTACCCCAGTCAAGGGCTAAGTATTCACCTTTTGCTACTCCTATCTTTCTCTCTTGCCCTTTTAGCGCTGCTCTTTCTGGTGTTCTTTCTCTGGCTTCTAAGGCTTTTTAGGTGGGTCCTCCGCGAGAGCGGCGCAAAGCGGCCGAGTGTGTGTGTGTGTGCGTAACCCTTGGAGTCATAGGGATGCTTTTGCATTTTTTGTTTTCTCGCAGGGGGGCAGTGAATCTCATTCCATCCACTGCCCAACGAAGACGGTGGTTTGAGATTGTGAAGCGAGAAGGGACGCCTTCTTGTGTACCTGCAATTTTCCACTTTCGAATGGCGAGAGGCTAAGCCGAGAACCTCACGAATCGGTTTTGTTCAGAGCTTCGATTCACTTCCTGCAGATGTACACGAGCCGCCGTCACCCTTTTCGACTCGCTCGCCGCCTTCGACCTTACGCTTTTGGCCTCACTTCCTCTTCCAGACCCCCAGGCTCCGAGGGTCCTTACTGGTACTCTTAGGAATTGGAACCCTAGGCCGGCGTGTGGCACCGCATTCAGTTCAGTACACAATATCTCAAGTGTGTTTGGCTTCGTGCCAACCCGGGATGAGCCCGCAGAGTGCCTCCCGTGGACCCGTCGAACGGGTGTATGTCCATGTTCCCCGGCTCTGGGAACGCAGATGTCCGCAGCGGACAGCAGGTGGCCTAGGCCGTACGTCCGATGATTTTTGTCTCATCTTTGGAATTCCAAGTTGGCTCATGCCTTTACGTGACCGCAGCGGTCAAAGCAGCCAGCCGTTTCGGCAGGGCGCAAGGTGACCACAGCGGTCAAAGTAATTTGAGATTGGGACCTGTTGGGGCCTTAGCTTTTCAGTTGATCCTCCTCCTCTCGCCATGTTCCCTTCTCCGGCTGGTCTCCCCCCTGTGGACGGCATCACGATGAGAGCCCAGACTATCCTACATCGAGAGATTCTTCATCTACATGGTTTATTGATTCTCGCCACCTCCCTTCTTCGCACTCGCTTCGCTATCCTCCAACCTTCGTTTATGGACTACATTACTTCACCACATATTCAGCTACAGATTCGAGGCCTGGACTCAGCTATTCGACAGGCGACTCAGGCTATCCACAATGGGGTGCACTATATCCAGGAACTCCTCACAACTTTTGGGATGACGCATGCCTTGAATTGCGACAACACTCAAGTGGATGCTGAACTACGAGGATGCTCGACCTTCCCTGACCCCCGCCTTCCTTCTTTTCCTGCCTCTCCTCTGGGTCCGACTACGACTCGAAGTATGACATCTACCAGCTCTATTCCGACGGCATCACCGAGAACCCCTGCGATTCCTACTCCACATCGACCTGTGATTAATCGATTCAGTACAGCACCGTCACGTTCCCGGTCTCACCCTCGGTCTCACCCTCGTTCAAACTCTAGACAACTCTAGATACCTCTTTCGCTCATTCTTCCGATCACTTGAGAGAAAATGTCCTTCCTTATGTTTCCAACTTGTTCCTGAACTTCAAGACACTTCCTCTCCACTCTACACACTTATTTCCTGTGGCTCTCAGCTTTCCTACGCTCTACACCTCGCCCCTTCAATCTCGTTTTCCTCATTCCTTTTTGCCGCCATGTCGATGCCATCCGCTACGACACCGACCGGACCGACGGGATTGGCCTCCATCGCTGGACTACCTGCTGCCGCTCATGAGGTACTTCATCGTGAACTTCTTCATATACATTCTTCGTTACATTTGATTCTCTTCATTTTGCGTGGACCTCTGGACTCAGTTACTCCCTCCATCGTGGACACGATTACCTGCCCTCGTCTCAGAGCTACCCTTCGGGCACTGGAGACGAGCATTGAACAGATTCGACGATCTACCTGCACTACACTGGTCTACACCGATGAACTTTGCTCCACTTTGGGACTTCCATATCCTATTGGCCATTCGACTTCCTCTTCTACATCCCGGCCCCCTCTGATCCTCTTTCCTTCCCCTCCTTCTCCACCTGGGATGACGACGATGACTACGACCACGGTTCCCTCTCCTCCTCACGCTCCTCCTTCTTCTCTGACTCCTTCAGCTCCACCTTCGACCTTGACGACAAGTTCTCACTCACTCTCTCGCTCACGATCCCCTCCGCGACGCTTCCGACTTTAGCCGATTTCTCACCTACCGAACCACTTATTTCTGCAGAAAAAGTTTTTCTTGCCCACTGTTTTCTGTGGAGCGATCACTCATTTACTTTCGTTTTTCACGCCGTCTTTGCTCCCATCTCTTTCCTATGTTATCTTCGGCTCACTAGCGACTGCTCGTCTCGATCCTTTGATTCTTATCGCCTTTCTGCCATGGCTTCGACATCTACACCACCTTGTGGTTTGGCACCGATCCATGGTCTCCCACCTCGTGCTCAGGCTATGCTTCATCGTGAACTTCTACTCGTACATGTCCTCTTGGCCCAGGTGCATGCCCTACTCCATATACCGCTCAGCATTCGTACTATTCCATTCATGTCTCGAGTCACACGCCCACAACTTCGAGCTCACCTTGAAGGATTGGACAACACACTCCTTCTCGCTCTTCGGCTCAACCACACCGCTGTCCACTACACCCACGAGCTCCTGACCGCCATGGGCCTCCTTCATATTATTCAACAGAGCCCGGAACAACTTGAAGACGAACTTGAAGGCCGCACAGACTTTGGTGATCGTGCATCCCTGTCTACTCGATCTGATACGCCCCATCCTACTACGACCTCAACGCGAACTACCAGGACCCACAACACCACTGCCCGGATGCCTCTTTCTCCCAGTCCTTTGCCTTCTCACCATCTACCACGACCTCGTCTTCACATACGCTCGAGATCTCGCTCTCGCCCTCGCACGACCAGATCCTAGCTTCTCAGTTTTACCTCACACCTTGCCAGGCAGCTTCAAAATGAATGTCTTACACTGTGTATCAATTTTACTTCTTCCTACCTCCTGTTTTTCAAGTTCGCATTTCCTTTCCTTCTCTTTCTATATTTGGCTCCAGACCTAATTACAAGCATTCTACATGGTGATTTTCAATTTTCTTCCCTCATCGTTCGGGATGTTTTTCATTTGCCACTGACCGTGTTTCTATTTCCGGGCGTTTTCTGACCTCATGGCGAGCTCTGGTTCTTCTCTGGACTCTACTCGACCTCGTTCACGACGTGATCATCGACGCAGTTCTCGCTCCAGGGACACCCGACCTCAAGTGGAAGAACCTGATTACGGTGATGACGAGATTACTCCCCTGCCATCCACCAACCCACCACCCGGCACTGAGATCGCACGCGGCATTCCAGATCCACCACCACACTCCGACCCCACTGCGGGCGATTCTTCTCAACACAACATCCCCACTTCCACCCCACCCTCAAACCCTGGACCTCCTTTCACTCGTTCACAATCCAATCCACCTTTTCCTCCCACTCCACCCGCACATCTTACCGTTCCATTCTTCCCTCTTTCTCACCCACGTGCCACGGGCCCACCGCCCATCAATCCATATGCACCACGACCACACCCCAGACAACCTTCTCACCGCGACCATCGCGCATCACGAACGAGACGCTCACCACTTACACGACACCATGATCGACGACGTTCGCCCAGGAGCCGCTCTGCCCACTCTCGCCGACACCGTGGACATCGACGCCGCTCACCTGCAGCATCACGCTCCCGACGGGGCGACCGTCACAGTCGCCGCTCACATTCTCGGCGACGCCGCTCTCGCACACACCAAAGAGAGCCCCAGGAGCATCGTCGCACAACCAACCGTCCCAGATCGGGTCATTCCAGCCATCATCGCGACAGATCACGGGCAGACCAAACAGCAGCTCCTCCTGCCACTTCGCACGGCACACCTGTTTCGCCTCCTGCCTCCGTTCATGCTCCTTCCGACCGGGATTCTTCGGTGGCTACTCCTTTGAGGCTACTTCCTGGACCTGGCGATCGACCACATCCACAACCTACACCGCCGGATTCCACCTCACGACCTACGACTCCACCACAGGCATTTCAACCTCCGCCAGTCACACCACTCACTACCCTTCCTGCTTCTGAACAAGAGGAACTTCGCCAACTCCGCATTCAATTTCAACAACAACAACAACAAGCCGCTCATCATCTACAACAGCAAGCTTTCTTCCACTCTTCCTTCAATTCTTTCTTTTCCCCTTACCAGTTCTACCTTCCTTCACCCTCCTTACCAGCTCCACCTTCACAACCACCCACCGATCCTTCACCTGCCAATGCTTCTACAACGGCCCCAGACCCAGCACCAGCTGTCACGGAACCCGCCGACCTTTCTATCTCCCTCTTCTCCACTTCAGCGTCCATTCAGCCTCCGATCTCCAACCAGGCCGATTCGACTCCTCATCGCCCAACTCGACCAGTGACTCCCCCACGTTTGTCTCTCCAATGGTCTCGGCACCAACCCGACTTCAACGCCTTGGACGCTTCAGCCAAGCTGGGCTACTTCATGGACAACATCATGGAGGTCGCCATCGAGATTGGTCCTCAGCAACAACTCTGGACCACACCTTTTTGGCTCCACATTCGTCCTACGGGCCCTATTGACCTTTGGTATGAAATTTTTGACCACAAATTTCACGACTGGAGCTCCCTCCTCTCCATGGTGAAGAAGTTCCGCAGATTTCTCATTGATGACACTCATCGACCTTATATAGCTGGGAAGAGTGTGAAGCTCCTGAAAATTTGCCTCGCACACTCGTGGACACCACTCTCCATGAACTTGTCCGCCTCCTCCCAGTACCCCTCCGCCGCATTCCTGCGACGTCTTGGGGCGACCACTTGGGTGATTTCCTCACAACCCTTTCCCACATTCCTCAGATTCTTGAGAAGTCGCCGGTATTCCTCTGGGGCAAACTTCCATGCCACGACGCTCTTTTCCTGCTCCTCAAGCTGGACTACCCCAAGACCGACTATTTTCAGCAGATTTCATCTCAAACCACCACCTACACCTTTGTTCACAATTGCCGGGGCATTTCCCTTCGCGGCATCCTTACTGATGGTATCATTCGCCCTAGCTCTTGGAAAGGTGATGGAGACGGCAATTCGGAGTACCTTCCCAGTTTGGGCTTCTACTGCCGCTGCTGCTACCCAGGTCACAGCCACAACTCCGACAATCGGATCAATCCTGACATCACACATCGATTGACTCCAGAGCTCCAATGCGCTCTTCACGTGGCATGCATCTTTGGGGGCCGCACGGCCGGCCGCCGATACTTCGTGGCTGGAGAGTGCTTCTCCCGCCAGTTCCAACATTACGTGGTCCGTTCGGGAGGACTCCCTTGTGATTCCCTCGCCAGCCACTTCTACGATGTTGTGCGGAATCGGGTTGACCAGAGGTACAAGTGTCGATCTTCTACCAGTCAAATTCAATATGCTGGATTGTTCATTCGGACAGATGAGCTCCCCTCTTATGGCCTTCGACGCTCTGACATTCCTCTATGATGGCTTCTATGTACTATATATCCTCCTTGCAGCGCTGCGACAACTGGTCGCTATTTTCTGCCCACGGAGATCTCTTCCCAGGGAAAAAGGGCCAGAACGACATGTTTTTCACTTTCTTTTGTTTTGCTTCTTGGTTATACTGACTAGACTTGCACCCTTGTATTGCACCCTTGTATTCCTCCCTTCTCCTGATGGGCTCAAGTTCATTTGGTACATTTGGATCACCTGATCGTCTTTTCCCTATCCAGTCTCGCTACATTATGGAGGCTTCTTTCTGGACTACGATGGAATCCTACCCCCAGCAGGCCTCCCTTGGCATCATCAACATGCTGATCTCTCGACGCACACTAATGGATTCGATTTCTCGAGCCTTGGAAGTACTTTACGAGATGCCCTACACAACCGATTTCCCTCCGGGATTACCGGCTGAGTTGGAACAAATTCTCCGAGATCTACATGCCTCTACAGAACGCTTGATGGACGAAGTTACTCGGACGAACCGACTGTTACATCGCCTCGCCATGTTCCCTCCTCATGCTTTACCGACCCAACCTTGGCTTCCTGATGTCGCAGCACTACCACACTTCCCTCCACCCTATGGTCCGGCAGCACCTCCATCCGGGACTTCGTCGACTTCCTAGATCTTATCTCGGGCCACAGCCCTAAGTCACCGAAATTAGTAAATTTACATTTTTATTGGATTTACGTAAATTGATGAATTTAGGTGGCAAAAAGTGTAAATGGGTTAGTAAATGTAAATTTGATTTAGGTACAACCTAAATTTATTTAGGTTGGTCTTCACTAAGGGTTTTCCTATTTTTTCATTACGTTTTGATTTGCAAATATTCAAAACTGCATCTAAAACACATCTTTTGAAGAAAGTAATTTGTAAAACATATAGCCACAAGTAGAGACACTTGGATAAAACCACAAGCACGCAGGAAAGACAAGCACAAGAAAAATAACTTGGGTATAAGCACCATGAGCTTTCCATCCTTTGTCCTGTCCAGGACTTGGTTCACTATCTTGCGCTGTTCTTCTGTGCGTCCCTTCTTCATGCTCAAGGTCTTCTTCCAAGCCTGCGCAACATAGTCTGGCAGAGAGCCCTCAGACAACAAGGCCTTGAACTTGTTGTCCTTCGACCTGTCCTTCTTGGCCTCATCGCACTCGAAGAAGTCTGCATTGTCCTGCTCCTCCTCCTCCTCCACATTCTCTTGGTTCATCCTCTTCAACTTCTGGCGCTTCCTCCTCCTGATCCTCCTGCAACCCTGCTGCCCAGCCATGAGCTGCTGGCTTCTTCTTTGGCTGTACGGTTTCTCCACTGGCAGCAGGCCTTTTCAAAGAGCCTGCCTTTGGCTTTGGCTTTGGCTTGCTCTTTCCTTTTGCTTTGGGCTTCTTCCCTTTAGGGCTCTTTGCCTTTGGGCTCTTGGATTTTGGGGTCTTTGCTTTGGAAGCTGGCCTTGGCTTCACAGGTGTACTGGGCTCTTCAACTACACCATCGTCCTTCTCCTCAGGAGTGACTTGGCCCATGGGAATCTCTTCCTCTGCCATGCCAATGCCAACAAGCTACTGCGCCTATCTTTCAAACCTTTCAAAGCTCTTTGAGATCAATCTAGCTGCAAAAGTAAACAACAACCAATAAGCCAGCTGTGCAGTAAACTCTCAACAACTTCAATTTGAACAACATACAATGCTGATCAACTCTTTGTGCAAAAGCATTACCTTCTCAGATAAAGGATAAACCAACTTCAATTTGAACAACATACAATGCTGATCAACTCTTTGTGCAAAAGCTTTACATTCTCAGGTAAAGGATACACCAACTTCAAATTGAACAACATACAATGCTGATCAACTCTTTGCGCAAAAGCATTACATTCTCAGGTAAAGGATAAACCCACAAGAATGCTAGATATCTTTTTGCTGACAATATGATGCAGAATATCATAGCGTTTCATAAAATCTGTCAAAAATTGTATGAATTTTTGATGCACTTTTGATGCACTTCTGATGTACTTTTCAAAAGTGTATACACTTTTAACAAAAGTGTATACACTTTTGTTAAAAGTGTATACACTTTTGAAAAGTACATCAAAAGTACATCAGAAGTGCATCAAAAGTGCATCAAAAGTTCATCAAGAATCCATCAATATTTTCTCTTAAATTTAGCTTTTTGAACTAAATTTCATAAATACATATCAAATACACTTCAACTCACAACAAAACTAAACAAGACTAAGCGCACAATTCCAAGTTGAATGGCACCCTCATGTAAAGTATACTTACACAAAGTCTCAACCACTGAAGTAAAATACACTCAAGTAAAACCATCCTCAAGTAATGTCTGCCATGCTCAAGTAAAGTCTGCCATGCTCAAGTAAAGTGCGCCATGCTCAAGTGAAATCACATCCTCAAGTAAAAGCTCAACAGGTAAAGTCACACCCTCATGTAAAGGCTTCTCAAGTAAAGTCAGATCTTCTTCATGTAACAGCTTCTCAACATCACGTCACAATGCGTGCCCTCAACTCTACCCCAAAGGCTGCTTGTGTCTTTTTCACTCCAAGGATTCCAGAGATGAACTGCTGTCATCTTGCAGCGTCCTCATCAAGTCCATCATGGCATTGATGCGGTCACGCCTCCTGACAATGGTTTCAAGCCAACATTGACATAACTCTTGTTCATTTGCTGCAGTTAATACAAACTTGAACAATTAGTTTTCAACAAACAAACTTGTTTAAAGTTCAGTCCAAGAATCTTGTCAGCTTTGCGCAATTTCCTGGCCCTTTCACTGCTTGTTTCCTTCTTGCTGAGGTGTCTCTTGTTCTTCTTCTTTTTCTTCTTCTCACAGAGCCAAAAGATCTCTCACATAAAACATGCACCCTCAC
>CAXIVM010000242.1:0-22000 GCA_964035705.1 Porites rus | reverse complement strand
ATTCCAGGTTGACGCAGTTTCAACATCTTGCCCGGCCCCATATTATTCCAAAAATGGACGGAAGAGTCTCCCAAACACTCAGATTTCAAAAACCAACGGCAGTTTTCCCAACGACCTGTGGGCTCCGTGCCCAAAATCTCAAGCTCCTCGCCCTCTTGCACACGGCGCACCTGACAAGCTCACTCTGCTCACGAACAGGATAAACACATGAGTTTCCTGTCTTGTCAGAATCCAAGGTCGGGGGAGTCTCCTTGGAGTCTCGATATGTCTCGATGGAGTCTTTGTCTGAGAGACCAATCGACTGTTCCGAAGTGAGTTCGGATGGCCATTGCTGCGAACGACATGCTTAAGGAAGGAGGCGTCACGCGAGTCGGCTCGAAAAAACACGTCTTTCTGTGAGTGACGAAACAATTCGGCATTTCTTGTCATTTCAAGGTGGCCATGGCCATGTCTCGAGTCCAACAGCGTAGGAGGGTTGTTCCCTAACCCAAGGCGTTCACGTTGCCTACGCTGATGCAAAAAAAATACATTTAAAAACATGTTGACAAAGAAACACACAAAAATGTTATGCATATAATATACTATATTATATATATGATATAAATACAAATCCGGGTGGCGATTGTTTTTCATTATGAAATGGGGTTGCTTTGTGGACAGAAATATTCCCTGGATCCTTTGCGGCCTCGTCGCGAAGCATAGTCCTGAAGCCATGTCTAGTTAACACGTGTTGGAACTTATATATTCGCAATATTGACTGGCATCTTGCAGCATCACCAACACACAACGTTGAGAGTTGCTACAGCTGCTCTAGGGTCACTTGCAGCATCTGCGCCACAAGCCTTGAGGAATGTCGAGGATAGAATAGAGCCAGGCACAAGTCAATCCAACCCTTGTGCCAGCACAGGGTAGTTCAGTTGAGGGAAGGTGGGGGGGCTCAACACCCCTGCGGATCGTTGCCTCAAGGGCTGCGATCCATCCGTCAGCCCTTGTTTGTCGAGGAGATCGGGGGACATGTGAGGAGACTTCCGTGAAAACCAGCCCTGCCAAAGGCGCAGATCTTTCATTTCCATGAAGACCATCGATCAATCGTGAAAAACATCCCTTTGGCGGACCTCGTCGCAGATCTTTCGCGGACGGTTTGGACAGCATTTAAAAGGTCGTTTGGTATAGAACCTCTTAAACCGCCCCGTAGATCAACTCCCGTAGACTGAGAGAGAGAGAGAGAGGAAAGCAAAACTAAACTTCGGCAGGGTGGCAATTTCACTGTCCATGAACTCCTCCTTCTGCATGATCACCAAGGACTTGCACACGCAAGTGTCCTCTCAGGCAAATGGATACCATGGAGATACCTCAGGTCTACTCTTGGTCTCATCCATGTGCAGAAATGGTCCCTGCCCTCTACAGATTCTTTGAAAGATCTTGAAACAACAGCACAAATCCTTTTTCAACGCATCCCAGAACATTTCAGTAGCATTGCCTAGAAGATCCTAGAAGAAACATACACTGGTTTCTACACATTCTCTTTTGAAATGCACAAACACACACACACACACACACCAAAAACACACAAATAATTACCGTAGCACCTGTTCAACTCTCACCCTAAGATCCCTGTCTTTCTCGGTCTCGAGACGGCAGCTCGACCGACCTCCCATGCCCTCCCCGTCCCCAGCACGAATGCTCGACCATGGCATCTCTGCCTCTCGCCAGCAAGCAATGGTTTGCATACGATCGTCTGCATCTGTTTGAGGTCCGAGGTAAACAAACAATGCTGTGGGTCGGTCATCATGGGGTAGATCGAATCTGCGGATCGGTTCATCTTCATCAGACGGCAGGATGCTGGAAAAAGGTCATGCCTTTTTCCAGGGTATATATAGAAGGACCTTTCGACGCTCATGTTGTTTTACAGAGTTCTTTTCCCAAACACTCCATGTATGCCATATATGCCGATCACCCCAAAAAACCAGCCCTGGCCTGATCGGCATATATCCTAGGCAGTTATTTCTGCCTGAATGGTTTCAGGCTGTTTTTTCTGCCCGAACCTCAGATTTCCGCCTGAGGTAGAAATTTCTGCCCGAAGGCAGTTGCAGAAATTAAGAATGTGTAAAACACATCAGTGCCAAAAAGAGTCATGAATAATGATTACAATATTATTACAAAACAGGGTGTTCGGGTAAATCCGCCCGAATGCCGGGAAGTTCCGCCTTTTTGAAACCCCAGAAATTCTCTATTGTTTTACATGTAGACCTGTTTGAGCTTTGCAGTTTGCAAATTACGGCTCCTCGTTGAAAACACCTGATTTGGAAAGAAACGCACTTATGCAAGATGACGTCGTCAAAGGCATTTAAATTCATCGTCACCTTCGGGGATCTTGGGGCTGAGATGGTTTCTGGCATGTTGTTGCCCGCTGGAACGTCAACAACGACCTCAAAGCACAAACATGTCATTCTTTTGCTGAAAGTCACCCTCGGAATAGCTACACCGGGCTTAAGGTCCTAGGCACCCAGAAACCTCTCCGAAAACAGCTCGGTGGAGCCTTCCAGCTCTAGCGACTCTTCAGACCACCGGTCGAGCCGCCTTTTCTTTGTGGGGGTCGCTGGACCCGAACCGATGGACCCTGATGTCTTTCGCACCGATGAAGCGGCCGGTGGGTGCAGGTGCTGTTCTGTCCGGGACACCTGTGTCGCGCCCAAATTCCCACTGCAGGCGGCAACAAAAAGAGGCCTGAGCTCCAGTCTCCTGGTCTGGCTGAGTGTGGTTTCTGATCAGTGCGGTGAGGGTTCAAGATCAAAACAAGGGCATCGCTAGTGGTAACAAGGGCATTACTACTAGTAGATAGAAGCTACAAGGGCATCGCCGCGCTACTAGCAAGAAGGGCAGACTAGTAGCTAGAGGCTACCAGCAACAAGGTCATCGCTACTAATGGAACAACAAAAACCCATGCCATGTGCGTGCTGAAGGAGCAAATTTGTTTGCCAGGTCCGTATAGGAAACCTCATCCCAAAAGGGCCTACTGGTTGGACCTGCAGTGAAGAATGTTGCCTACTCCTCAATGATGTCGAAGTCGTGCTTCAGCTACACTAGGGAGCTGGCTCAAGAACACCTACCCCACCTGTCCTGCAAATTAAAACAACCAAACCGCAAGACAGGGGATGAATCTGCAAGAAAGTCTTCCTCCACTTCAAAGGCTAAAGCTGTACCCCACCACTGGTACAGTCTCTCAACAAACAACCCAACGGTTTCCCCAACAGACAAACGTTTCCACCCCCAACACTCTTTCCGCCAAACTGGAATTTGTCTTAATCGATCTTGAAAGGAGCATCCCTCTGTACAAATCGACCAACGGTGGTCGAGGCATCCGCCCCAATGTGGGGCACCCGCAGAGACTCCTTGGACCACTTGTCGGGTTCCATTGACTTCCATTTGTTTGTAATCTCGCTTAATCTATGATACATAGTATAGTGGTCCCCAAATAGAAAGCGGCACGCTTTCCAATATATTCTTAGTGGGGATCTACGTTCTACCTCTTTGGGGACCACGGACCTGGACCACTATATGAACTAATTCGACAAATCCAGAAGGTGCGGACCGGGCGAGAATCCTCTCCTCGTCGCTGTCCACATGCTGACCGGAACCAAAAGACTGAAACCTCATGCAGAAGAAGCGAGACATCGTTTTTGGAAGGCGATATATAAAGGAGCCGAGATGTACAAATACCTTGACGATTTAATACTATTATGTTGATTGATGTTGCGTCTACTATTATGTAATCGAATATCCATTTACATATTATATATTATAACTATATATATATATATTTACTATCATTATCTGATTGGTATGAACATAATTGTTGGGGAAAATTCATACATGTCCTTCTTCCACAACATCCTCAAGAAAAACAAAATGATGACCACCTAGCGGAAAGGTCGATCGTCGATCGGTTTCAATTGTCTTCAATCTTGCATTGGACACAAGTCAATGTGCTTCTCTGCGGAACCACTTACTGAAATGCTCAATCTCAGTCATGACAAGACTTGCACTCACCTATATTTCTGAGCCTGCAGGGACCACTTGAGCCTTGTGGTTTACTAGTTTACTTAATGGAAACCAGGACCTCAAAGCCGAGTTCCTCAAAGCGTCTCCCGCAGAACGAGGCACGTCACGTGCGGTTCGTCGTTTTTGGTTCCAAGACACCAAATGGCGGTCTTGGCACCCCACCTTGGATTGGCTGTGCAACCGCGACAAGGAACACAAAATGCATCCATCCATCCATCTGATGTCCCCCCATCGCTGGGGGATCCACCCATCGCTGTCATCTCCGAAAACGAAGATCAAAACCGTCTGAAAGACCCTCCGCCCGCCCGGCTGACCAAGCCACTGCGCCGCGCCCATGAGCGACTTCCGGGCATTCTCCCCCGCCTACCACCGGACGCTCAGCACATACATATGGCGCGTTCCAGTAGAGGTCACGCAATGGAGATAGAAGCACCAAAAAAGAAAACACAGCAAGCCAGTATATAGATATGTATTTTTTTAAATGATTACATGCTGTATATGTTTGATATAATATAAATACATTTTCTGAAATGCACATGTCTCTACTTACTGTTTTCTATAATTCTATAACTCTGGAAATGGCCACAATGATGATCTGCTTGCCTCCAGCGTTTTGGGAGAAAACTGCTGAACGTTATCCTATACTTTGCAGCAGTAAAAAAGGGCCGCATGTCACTCATCCTTGAGAAACCTGACTATCTAGCACCTTCCCTTGTCAGAGCAGATGGTGGCCATATATTGTAGCGATGTTGCCTCAAGAAATACGATTGCCTTGGATAGATAGGACGCAGTGATGGAATCACCCAAACACCGTAAGCTTGGAAATCGGAAGCTGTCCGCCTCCTTTAGCTTCGGGTTCAACTGATCCTGCAGCTCTTTCGCTTTCTCCTGGAAAGACTGGCAGTCAGTCAAATTGGCCAGGGAACAACAAGAAGAGCCTTTTGAGCCTCCAATCTCTGTTCAGATCGATCCATCCACAGCTTCGCCAAAACCAAAGAAACACGTCACGATCGCCTTCACCGAAACACGACGCTTGCGAAGTTCTTTGCGGAAGACGCGTCACCAGTTCACAAGTTCACTCGCCGTGGAAGACCAACGGTCTTTGCACACTGGGGTTGTTCGAACCAGAGGTTGAAAAAAGACGACATGGCACCGCAAATCACCGGGTCCCAGCATGTTCCAGCTCTTTTTGGCTTCTTCATGAAGTGTGCCGGTGAGACTGGCTTGCCTCTGTTCCAAAACCATTTGGCTTGAACAAAAACAGCATAATTCTACAACAACGGTGCAGGTCCAAACTGCAGCCTAGATCATTAAATATGAGGAGAAATGGCACCCAGTCTCCTCTTCCTTTTTTTCATGCTGTTGCATGCTATCGCATCCAAGCATTTTCCTGTAAATGTCTTTCCAACACCAAAACAAACGCAGGAGCCAACAATTCTGGGACTCAGCGCCCTGACTCCGCGCTGTCAGGGAACCTCATGCTCCACCGATTCCACGTTTCCAGTCTCAAGGCGATCATATTGACAACTCTTCCGTCGCCTCAGCACCTGCGTCGTTCGGCATCCACACGCCGTTCTGGTGGCACGATCGCCCCCCGGTGGAATCGTCCGACCATAGGGTTTTGGCTACAGACCTTGACCTGAGCTCCTCTAGTCGACCGGAGGAGGTCCTCAGAAGCCTGAGCCTTTAGAATTTCACATCCCTGTTATATCTATTAACACTATTGTACACACAAATGGTGTCTGCGTGCACCCAACAAACGATGCCCGACATATAGGCGACATAGGTGCATAGAGGTTGCTTTTCTCTGACGAGTTCTGTCTTGATCTAGATTTATACATTTCTGTCTTGTGACATATGATCAATATATATACCCTACAAGTCTAACAGACATTAAAACAAAGGCCGTTATAACAACAGACATTTCACGCATGCTGGTTTCTGACCCCCACCCACGCACTTTTTTCACACTCCCTGGGGGAGCCATGCGATCGATCATCGCCGCATCCTCGAACTCCGCATCAGCCTCAGATTGAGGTTCCACATCTCTCCCATGGTCCAAACCTTTTCAACCAAATCAACATGGTTCCAACAGATTCACCAAAGTTCCACTACAAAGTACATGTGAGCACAAAGACATACACTCCAAAATGAATAAACTATATAAAACAAGGGGCATGGGCAATCGCCTCTTCATGCCCATCAAACGCAGTTTGGTGCAGCGAAGCACCCATCGAGAGCGGTTCTTGAAGTTCGAAGCATTCGCAACTCCTTACACCGGTTGATTCCAATCACAAGGGTTCAAATGAAGAGGTAACATGCACATGCAGGGTCAACAGGAAGCGAAAAGCAACGCAACCAAAGTTCCCTTCAACCACTTCATGCCATCCTCATCAATGAAGCAATGAGTGAATCTGCAGTTGCACCCTCAGCATGCATTTCACAAGAAAGCTGCACGTGTCATTTCGATATCCCACACAATGGATACCGAAGCTTCGTGATCAACACTTGAATCTCAAAAGAGGAACACTGTCCACAGAATTCCACAGAGCTCCAATTTATTGTTATTGAGCAATTGAGTACCAAAAAGTTATTGATCTCTAGCTTTGGGAGCAAGCCACACACAATACGTGTTGAACATGTTCTAATCTCATTACGCCCAATTACAGTAAAGGCCCTAGCAAAAACATAAGAAAGGGTCCTTTGGGCTCAATGACAAAGGGAAGTAGTGCAGAAACAAGTTGATTCCAGCCCTTCCCTCCCAGCAGCCAACGAAACGTGTCCCTGAAGCCAAGAAACTGTACCGCTTTATGTCATGCAGAATGTGGCCAAACATCTTAGTTGCCATCAGCAGTGCAGCGAAGCAATGACTGGCTCAAACAATGGACAACATCCCCTTCCAAAGCATAGTTGTTTTATAGTTTGGAAGTGTTGTATAGCCTTGTTAGACGTTTTTTTTAATGTGGGCAGCCAATCTCAGATCAGACCAACGGCTGGTGTTCTGAATGGGATGAAACGCAGGCAAGGTACATGGTGCTTCGGCTTGACGAGCCATTCATGCAGCCCCATCCTACCACAGTAAACATATTCTAGGTTGAATGCAAAGGGATGACGTGCAAATGCACAACTCAAAGGCCCACATGGTGCGTATGTCCAAAACACACAGTCCTCACTGACAAGATCTGGAGAACTTTGTACATCTCCAGGTACTGCATGCCCTCCAGGAACATCTCTTCTGCCACATTTTGTGGCCTCAGAGATCTATTTGATCAACAGCACTGCAGCCCATCCTCTGGACAAAAGAACTCTATTTATTTATATGTTTCTCTGCCCTCACGCCCTCAGCACTCTTCTATGCTGATCAGTTTAGATAGATTAGATTAGATAGGAAATTTGGAAAATAGTTAGCAGAAGGCTAAATCCCATCAAGCCACCAAGCAAGGTAGATACATACATAGTTTAGCTTTGAGAAGTGGCCTTGTCCACACCTGGACATCCAATCATAGTACTGCAGCGTATGAACCACGCTTGCCACCCAAGAATCCAACTTTGAGTGAGGTTTCACCAGCGATGCGTTAAGGCGGAGATGATATATCCTGTTCCCTTTTCCCAACCACCGTCCCAAACTTTGACATGTTGTGCGCCAAGTATCAAAAAGCGGCCATGGCGCTCAGCCAGCCACATGAACCTCGCCATGGAAGTCCTGAGATTGCACAGGACTAGGGCTGCAAAGAGTGTCCTGCAGGGTATGTGTGTTGGTAGCTTTTCAATAGAAGCTAAGTCAGCTGAGGGTCATTGCCACCGAAGCGCATGTGAGGCGCTCGTTGTCAGCAAAGCGAAGTTGACCAGCCGCATTCTTCAATTCAAAGGCAAGCCAAGAAAGGATCACTCTTCCATTGTAAGCCTTCGCCGTCATCAACACTTCGCGGTTTTTCTTCTCCACCTAGCCAACCAGGATCCCAAAACCACCATCCCAAGACAGATAAGACAGAGCATTCTTGTGCGCAACCATGTTGAACAACGTGTCGAAACTTACAGGCCAAGGGTCCAGCTTCACCGTGAAAGCCGGTTGGCTATGTGAGATTTTGCGAGCAAGGCAGTAGGCCTTGAAGGCTCTATAGGCCTCATCCAATTGAGATTGGTAATCTCCTGGTCCCCACCATAGGAGCTCCCTGCAAAGCATTTTCCTCAGCTGTCATGACCGCAATGTTGCTTTGCAGGACCCTGCACTATAGGCCTTGACATGGATTGTGTGTCCAGAGTAGTATTGAATAAGACTGGTAACCCCCAAAGAACCTGGACACACAATCCATGTCAATGTCCGATGTGGATGTTGGATGATTTAAATGCACCTCAGCTGCACAAAGGAGGGCCATTGGAGTGGGTACAAAAAACATATGAAAGCCACTTCAAATTGTAGCCATGGGGTCAAGGAGGCTCCGTTCGATGCAAAGAAAAGTCCCAAGTTCAAGGTATGCATGGAGCAAATCCTGATGATTCCAGGATGAAATCCTTCAAGCATCAGCAAGGGACCTTACTCATTGCTCTTGGGTGGACAAGAATCGCGCACACGGCTTTTGTACGCATGCATCTATCAATGTTCAAGAATGTGCAAGTGTAGCAGGGCAAGACGCCCGCCCTTAGTGCTTGCAAGTTGCAAATGTTCTTGTCCTTCAGCCTTTGCGCAATGAACTGCTCCTTGGAAAACTCTTGGTCCAGCCATTCCTTGTTTGAAGAGTGTGCTTGCATGAGAAGTACATACAACAAGTACATATTGGATCATTTTTGCAAACCTTGCAAAGGCTCCAAATGAGAAGAAAAAAACAGTTGTTGAGACAACTCTATGAGGCAGCACTTTCATCCACTGTATGGTATAGCAAGCCCGGGTTGTTTGGCGATGAGGCAAGACAAGGACATCGGAAACATGGGGTTCTTGCTTTCCAGTTGCAATTCTTGAATCTCCAGACCAGCTTGTGCCACTCCCAGTCCCCCCGAAGTTCTGTTACTGCGAAGGAAAGGTTGTCCGAGGTTAGGGCCTTTCCAGCTTCGGGTGTACCAAGTGGTGTTCCTTGTAAGGTGTGTGTCGGGTAGATGCCCTGGTATGCAAAGTTCAGCGACCAGCAAAGAACTCGAAACACCTTGTTGAATGTTCTGTTGGAATAGACCTTAAAGGCACTGCAACTCCACAAAAGACACCGTGAAGCCCGCACAGACTTCGGTCGAAAAAGCGGGAGGTTTAGGAACACTCCAACTATCTTCTCGGCAGCATACACAGTTGAAAGCCGTGCGGCGTCGCCGTACAAACCACACGGAATGTGGTAATTCGACGCTGTAGTCTCCAATGACCATGGTTCTCCCATGCTTCGTGCATGTTGCCAGTAGGCACGCACATCAGTGGCCGGAATGGCCAATCCACACTGATTGAAAAGAAAAGCCAACACCTCATGTGGGTATAGTACCGGCTGAGATTCCATGATCACGTGGCCTTCCCGCTTTGGATCTTTGATGGGTACTGCAATGTGATGTTGCTCCTCCAAACTTGTTTGTAGATTTGATTGACAACAGGCTCACAACTTGTTGAAGTGAATGGCGAGTTTTTGACAAATCATTGCCACTATGTTAAATCGAAACAAAGTAGACTGGGTCCTCTCAAACAAGAAAGGCAAAAAATACTGGTTCATCTATCAGAGGATCCAGTCCAATGTCAGCATAGTGCCAGAAATCTCTGGCGTCGTTCCACCCTGATTTGCTCCCCAGTGCCACAGAGTCGTGATGGGCACAGCCACCAGATTCCTGGTTGGAGGTACAACATGATGTATTAGAAGTGTTGCAGGGCCTGAAGCATCACCCAAGACTAGTACAAAAGGCCCCTACATGTTGGAATAAATCTTAAGTTGTGTTGAATGGTGTTGGTGTACCCTGAAACGTTGAATCGATCGAAGCCAAGGTACTTGTGCATGCGCACGAATCGAACTCATTGCTTGATGAACGCTGGTGGCCTCGGGGCAGCAATCGGAGGATCAGGGATTGAAATGAAGAAATTCGAGATAGGTCAGGTGAACGGTTTTTTGTGGATTCAACCACCTAGCTTTCATACTTTCAAGCATACATGGTTGGAACTCCTGACTCCATTGTTTCTGCCAAGTTTCACCTGAGCTTATGCGATCCACTTGCTGCTGCACAACATATGGTATAGAATCTTCCTTTTCAAGACCTGCCCACAAACCAAAGTTCAAGTTCAAATGAACAATCATATCCAAACGAGCTAGTTGGATGAACATGACCACTGGAACCATGCACATGCACGAGCTCAATGCAAACAATGCGCAGCGAGCGAATACACAACATTTGCTTCCTGTTCGACATGTCGGAGCATTGCCACAGGTGGGCAGAAATTTGTTGAGGGTCATGGCCTGTAACCCTTTTGACGGTGGTTGTTTAGTGTTGTCAGTGAGCCCATTGCACACTTTAGATACCAATCCCACCATGACACCTCGATCCCTAGGCACCCTAAGGCAAGTGATTCATACACTTAGCCAACGCCTAAGGTTCCCCAGTGCACCACCACGCGACTCCGATCGCGAATCGAAGAAGAGTAAACTACTTCATGTTGTTGGCCGTCAGGAACTGGGTGAACTCCGTCACAGCTTCGCTGGCATCATCGGCCAATTGGGTCAACTTCTCCGCTTCCTCCACCTGTACGGGAGATGTTTGGTACAGGTCATATGGTGATTGGTTTCTGGTGATGGTGATATGACTGGTGATATGGTGGATCTCCTGGTGAACAAACCATATCTATCAAGTGGCAAGTGGGTTCAACTTTATATCCATGAAGCACCTTGGCAGCGTCAATGGCCTTTTGAACTTTCGACCGGTGCTGCTCAAGGCGTTTCTGATGAGGTTTCAACTCTCCCAAGAAGATCTTGCGCAAAGAATCAGACCTCCGCAAGAAATTTGGTTGCGTTGATCTAAGTTGGCAGTTACAAAGGTAAAGACAACCGTTTGGTTTTGTTCATGCAATAGTGCCAAAAGCTGCATCGATGCATCGGGTTCCACTGCAAAGATTCAGACATTGGTCCAGCCGCAATGGCTGAGGCCGCAACATGGAATCCGCCTTTCCCTGGATGGTGAAGGCCTTCTGGATCGCACTGGTCAGTTTTGTCAAAGCCTGACGTGACGTCACCAGTTGAAAACCACTGCGATCACCACTGCAACTAGGATAGGTCATGAGACGTACTAGTCCATGTGAAAACCCAGTCGACCAAAAAAATAACCCACCTGTCTTGGCTTTGTAAGGACCTTTTTCAAGGCCTCCTTCTTTTCTTTCTCAATAGCTTTATTCTTTTCAGCTTCTTCCTTTTTCAATCGTTTCTCTTTATCCTTCTCCGTTTCCACTTCTGGTGAAGCTGATCTGCTCTTTCCCTTCCTTGGTTTCTTCGCTTTATCTTTCTTGGTCTTCTTCTTCTGGCATGAATTGGCATTGCAAAAACAGTGAGTAAAGGTAGATTGTCATGACTGTCAAGGGTTCCATAAAATGTCGATATATTTAAATCTAATTAAATACTCGTAGATTGAAAAACAGCTAGCGTGCACGAAGCTCAACATGACGCCCAATCAGAGTTCAGAACATTGCCCACCTTTCCAGAGGAAGTGCTGCTTGCAGAGGAACTGGAACTCGATGAAGTAGATGTGGAAGAGCGGGATCGCTTCTTCCGGTCCTTCTTGCCTCTCCTGTGTTTCTTCTCCTTGCGGTCCTTGTGCTTGGATCTACCTCGTGACTTGCTACGAGCCTGGCGATGACCTGAAGAGTCGCGGTCAATGGCCTCGAAGAACTCCTCTACCACGGTGTCTTCCTGTTCTTCTTCTGCATCTTCGATCCACACCAGGAACTGGAGAATGTCCTCAAGTATTCAAGTCAACAGGAAGGCATAGGAAGACTATGAAGCGAATCTCATGTGTCCAAGTTCAAGCAATTACATGTGCCGATTTAGCAATTGCAACCTAGTTGCACTACAGTCCGGATGTTGCCGCACTTGTAACCGCCTCGTCTCCTCATCAGCCAATTTGGCTTCTGTGATCTGGCGGGCCACATCTTCACTTCCGTACCGCTCCACTATCTGCTGGAACGTGAGCCATGCTCGACTGCCTCGTTTCCTGAAGGTGTTCTTGCTTGTCATTCTCAAGTACAAGGCGCTTTCCTTCCAAACACCACCACATCCAATCCATTGTTCTTGCAAGATCTGAAGGCGCTCCGTGTCTGCACACAGGCAACACACCATATGCCCCCACAAAGATGGCACATCAAGTAAACAAGTCTTTGTATGAAAACTGCAGCTGCACATAGTTGGTTTGCCAAGTCACTACGGAACGCTTTCTTCCCCGCATCTCTGATCAATCGTGGAGTGCTGGGGCCTGCCAGTGATATTTTTTAGCTATAAGCAGAACATCAACTTATACAAATTACAACGATCGATATATATATATATATATACATCACAGGTCCACAAGTACACCAAATACATCCTAGTATACATCCTTTGTAGTAGAGGCCAAGTCGCTCTTGAGGCTGCGAGAGAACCGCATGAAGCGGGCGTGATTGGCCCGCTTGATCCTGGCAAGCTCAACTGCTTCTGCATCATTCTGCGGGTCATCATCATCAGTCTGCAGGTCATCCTCAGCATGATCATTGTTGCCATGCTTGCCACCATCGCCATCTCCATTGCCACGATCTCCATCTCGACTAGCTGCCACAGCCTTTTGGGTGTCTTCAATACATTTTGTCAGCCCACGCCGAAGTGTTGCCCCCACAGCAGTGTCAGCAGAAGAGTCTGTAGTGTTGGATCTCTTCACTTGGGCTTTGCCTGCGGCAGTACTGCCCGTTCACCAACTGGTGCTGCCTTTGCTTTGGCACATGTTCGCTTTGGAGCTGGATGCTTTTTCATCCTGTCCAGCTCTTCCTTGATAATCTGCCGACTTTGCACATCTCGCCGCAACTTTGGCCTGGATTCATCATCAGCCGTTGCGCCCTTGTTTTTGCAAGGTGGAGTCTTCAAAGATGCAACAGCTTCCTGCTGAGCTGCTGCCCGCATATTTGACTTGTGTACAGCCAAGGCTGGTGAAGAAGCTGGAACCGTAGATGCTGTAGATACCCCTGCAGGCAATAAACTGAGTGTGTTATCCTCTTAGTTGTCCACTCCCACAACTCTACAAATACCTACCAACACCAACATTCCACATCCAGTTGCGCAAATCATATTGTTTGTTTGTTGTGTGAATTCATGTACAAATTGGTCATAGAACCAAGGGCTCAAGCACACCAACAACTTGTCCCACCTCGCTCAAGTGCCTGTCCATGCTTTCCCTTTGGTCCTTTTGGTTCTTTTGTCTTTGCTGTGTCTTCCTTTTGTCTGGGATGGCACATGTTATTCGTGCGATGTGCCACTCACAGGAAACAAAACCAACATGCGGTCAAACAAAAACAACCGGTTTAAGGGGGCCTTTTCACAGTGCCATCTGGCATAGGATGATCTTCTTCAAGTTGCTCCTCCCCTGCTGCATTAAGAAGAGCAACACGAGAAGCTCTTTGGGCAGCACGGTCAAGTGCTTGTGCCACAGGATCTGGTTGTTCTCCAGCAGGATCACCCAACTCCCTGCTTCTCTTTCCCATTGTCGACCCACTGCGACTAATCCACTTCAAAAATGGCTGAGTATAGCTCCAAGTGTGGTTACAAACACTAAACTCAGTCCACAAACAATAAACTCAAATTCATTCACGCTGAAAGTGTTAATGCACAATTGAAAACCGTTTTGATGAGTGAATAGGCGATTTTGGGGGTATAGTCGGTTCACGAATAAAAATGTCAGTTCACGGCTAAATATGTCGCTTCACGAGTTTTTCACGCTAGTTCACGCTATTTTCACGGCTGCTTTTGGTTTTGGTTGGCCCTGACCTTAGGAGGTTTATGATTGATTTTTATTCCTTCACCAACCATACCCCGAGCATCGCCTTGGATGACCTTTTTGGTTCTTAGCTTGTCCAGGTTCTACCAGACACAGCAGTTGATCGAATTAGATCGAATTGCTCGGCACATGTGGCACCAGGGCTGCTCGTTCAAGGTTTGGTCACCACAATCATCCACAATAAACACATGTGTTATAGTTTAGTTTTCTATTTGTTGCAAAGCCCACCACAGTACCATGGTTTGTTGAAAAGTCAATAGCCTCTAGGCGCCTCTAGGTGCTTGCATGCTATCATGCCCAAACTCCATCATGGGTTGATATCGGCCCTTGTCCTTCTCACGTTCAAGAAGGTGTTTGATTGGTGCAAAGCCAAGATGACGCCATCGATATGGAGCCTTCATGGGGAATCAGGGGTTGGAGATACCAAAGATCTAGACATGTTTTTTCTGTCAAGACGGTTCTATTGTTTGTACTTCCCACGTCCACCCTCATGCCTCAAAGATGGGCACTCGGACCTTGTCATTGTCGAGCTTCTTCAAAGCTGCACGGACTGCGCAGGCCAAAGATTCGCCAGAATGTTGCTCTTCCTCAGGATGCACGAGGTCTCTCAACAGCACAGTGGGGTGGACGGCAAAGGAAAGACACAATAGGCAAGGGCAGTGCGCTAAGTTGAATTTGTAGTGCAAGGGCTAAGCCTAGCCTCCAAAAAAGATCGATGAAGTTCAGCCACACGCTGGCCATACTTGACAGGGTAGACAGCTGACTTTCTCATACCTGCCCCTCCACTCCTCAGTGAGGAGCTCGAGACATCACATGTTCCACTTCTACAAGTGAGTACTGAAGTGTCCAAATTGTTGACATCCCAGTGTGAACATAAAGCTGCAGGAAGGCCTAAGTAGCAGACACCTGGATCTGGCCAGTGCGCTTGTTGCGCTTTCTGACCACCATTTGGTCTTGAAGCCGCTTTTTGTTCAGGGCAATCCTTGCCTTGATCTTCTTGGACACCTTCTTTTTCAATCGAGGCAGCCATGGACTCAGCCCATAATAATAGCAGGTCAAAAGAACTACATGTGCATGTATTAGATCCTATGATACATATTATATTGCATTCACTCCGGCCAATTAAGGCACCCACCACACTCCAAAGCAACGAGTAGGCTTCAAGAAATCATGCCCAAAGATTGCCATTGCACTTAGATGGGAAGCAACGAATGCGCATGGTTCATTGTCCCCACATAATCCCATGTACACTTCACAGCATATACATTGGAATCCACCAAGGCGCAAGTTGATCGAGGTCCATTTGTAGAGCTTTTGGGCCACTTTCTGTAAGAACAGCACGTATGGAAATGTTCGATACATGCAACTGTTTGTCGGCTGTTCTATGCAGAAGTAGCAGCCCCTGACCATACATAGCAATAGAAGGAGGCACATACGAGCTGTGATCCTTCGCAAGCAAAGCCATCTAACTCTGACCAATAGAATCACTGGCCCTTCAACAAACCCTCTGTATTGGAATTCCAAAGGTGCATTTTTGAAGCTTCTCCCTGCCCAGGCTCCGATTGGCTTCGAGGACATACTTCCGCACTGAAGCGAGGCCCATGGGCCGACTGGGCTTTCGTCCATGGGTGGCAGAGTTTATGAAGGTAAACGAGCTGCATGGAGGTCCAGCATGACATAGGCCACCACGTTGGAGCTTCATAATCATGGCGCACGCATTGATAAACCCTTGCCTTGCCAAGCTGCGCGGCTACTTCAACTAGATCATGTGTTTGTGAGTGTGCATTCTTCTAGGTCATATAATAATGGTAAACCAATGAGGCCCAAACGTTGTCAACATGTTGCCATCATCGTTCTGTAGTTCAATGTCGAAGGAGGCCCTTGTAGCACTCAAGATCACTCAAGTGTATTTTTGGAATCAACAATCCCACGTGTTGATATTAAAATTGCCAAGATGGCTAGGGTCCCAACGCTCGCAAAGATTGGTCACCATAGTCCCCTCAAATTAGGGTGGACATCAAATGAACAGTATGTCAAACAGGCCTTAGGAATGAATTGTGGTTTGTCCTTGATGGTAAGACCCAGACCAAAGCCATTTGATACAGAGCACTTGCCCGCAAACAGATCGACGCATGCAAGATCCTGGGCATGTATATCCTTTAAGCCATAGGTAGAACACCCAATGAAATAGTATACTGCTTTCCTGAGTTTCACGCTCGACCTCCCGATCCTCCATAATTCTGCGACATGTAGTCCAGTAGGTGAAGCCTCATGCGGAGTGCAAGGAAGGTCTGCGAAACTTGTTCCGATATGTTCCGGCATGTTCCGATTGCAAGCTAACGTTTGTCATTGCAAACAAGAGTCATCATGATGGGTCCTCCCAACAGTACAAATAGTCGTCCTTCATCCCCAGTGAGTCGCATTGGCATGATGGTCCAAGCCAGGCGCGCCCAAAAATGATCAAGATACACTAGGACCAAAATGGCTGTTTAATTCACAAACCAATGAAAACGATCACGATGGCATTGTTTGGAACAAACCCATGAATAGATCAATTAACTTAACTGTCCACCCTACTTGGAGATGTTTTCCTTCACTGCTGTCAGCGGAAGGGTTGGTCCCCTACACGTGTGTAGTTCACACGCCTTCAAACGCAAAGCGCTCGCGCCCACCCACAGGACCTCAGGATATATGTTGTCCCATAAATAGGATATATATATATAATATAGACTGAGAGGTGGGGCCACTTGTTTATGAAGAATGCCAGTATGCTATACTGCCAGCTCAGTTGACTGACAGGACAGGTGCGAGCCAAACACTTTGCTTGTCCCTTGGAAGAAACTCTAGCTGGCACGCTGCTGCTCATGCTCAGTGGGAACCGCAGCTGGCTCCCATCCAGCCAGTTGCTTTGCCAAGACCCACCTCATCCCAAGAAGGGCCAGTGATCAATCATCAATGATTGACCATAATGAAAAACAGTTTTAATAGAAAGGAGGAGGCTTGAGCCCTGGACGCTGGCAATGGACCTTTGTATTTCGACCATCCCAAAGAAACTCCTTCAGCGGCGTTGGCCTCATCGAACTGGAAACTGGTCTAGTGCGACATACCTTATATAAGGTCTTTAGTTCAATGCAGCTTGATCCAAGTTGCGGTCACTTTGAGGTTCCAGATCTGATTGACCTTGTTCCGCCGTTCACTGTGCACGGGCTTCACATAGAAAGATCGTGTATACATCCTGGGTCAGGAATGCCCGGGCTGATTTTCCCCAGTGTTTTTTGTTGCATTGATGTTCACCCCTACAGTCCAGGGGAGAGCAATCTTAGCAATCTAAGATGCAAACAGAACCCCAATGGCACCAACGTCATGATCGTCAACAGATTTCCCACCAGGAGCGTACAAAGTAAATGACCTGAGCGGTTGGCGCAAATCCATTCAAGCTGCTCCACATCGCCCCGCACCGTATGAGGCCAAGAGACTTTGTTGTGTCCTCCTGCTGGGCCAGCTGCGAGGCAGTGCTTTCCTTCAAATCTGCCAAACTCCAGGGGACCCGGAAGAACTCGCGATCGATCTTGGCCAAACTAACGACGTCAAGTAGGCCCCTTTCCTTAGGTTGTGAGAGATGAGTACTTTGCATACAAAGCACACATACAAAGCCACAACAAGTGAAGATTAGTTAATAGATGCATTGGTCACATTGTACATGCGCACACATGCATGCACATATGCGCATAAAACATCATAAAAGATTCGAAAGCAGTTTGCTTTGCAGAATCCTCTTTCTCAGCCACCTTCATCTTTTTCTTCTTTCCTTCGATGGCTTCTTTTTCATCTTCATTTGCAACCTTGTCAAAGTCCAGTGTATGATTCACTGGCAATCCTTTCCCTTTGGATCGTTGCTTGGCTTTTGGGACAGCTGCAGATGAGGCTGATGCCTGATTTGCATCAGCAGGCTTTTTGTGGCTCCACTTCTCATAGGACCTCTTCAAATTCTGCCTGACATTCTCGCTCACCAGCTTCTCTCCTTCCTTTGTCTCCGTGTTGGCTGCAATCTTTTCCGTTTTGCTTGGTGGCCGCTTTGCATTGCGCTTCTCTGCGGTAACCTTTTCTGGACCCTTCACACCCTTGTCCTTGGGCAGCTGCTTCGGGCTACCCCTAGCACGCTTTGCTTCCACTTCCTCTTCCCTCTCCGGTGTCCTTTTTCTGGTGGCTGCCTTCTTCTTGCTGTTGTAATTTTCTGCATCTTCTTTCATCTCATCGTCATCAGCCTTCTTTGGGACCTGTCGCGGCGCTGCTGCACGAGCAACCCTTTTGCCCTTTGTAGCCTCCACCCTTTCCCGATCATGCCATGTCTCTTCCAATCTTGCCAATTCACGTAGGAGCCTTTCCCTCACCTCCTCCTTTGTCAGCCTTGTCTCTTCAGCCTCTTTCTCCATCTCTTCTGGTTCATCGTCTCCTGGCTTGTCTGCTTCTTCTGCATCTTCTTCTTCATTGTTTGCGTCCTCCTCTTGCTGACCACACTTCTTCCCCTTTGCTTTTGCTTTGGCCTTTCCTTTAGGTTTTGGCTGCTTTCGTTTCCCCCTTCCCTTGTTTCCCTTGCCACGTCCTCGGCCTCGACCCCTGGGCTTTTCTTCTGAGTCTTCCTCTTCCCTCAGCCTTCTGTCTTCATCTTCTATATCATCGCCCTCCAAATCTGCTTCCCGATGCGTTTGACGCATCTTCTTTTGAGCCTGACAAACTCAACTATACAAAGGATCAACATCTATAATTGTCCTTTAGTTGCACTCCCAGAGCATGAAAGGTTAAACTCATGAGCCAGAGCCCCTCTAGAACATCATGAAGTCTAACTTTAATTTGAGAAACCCTGAGCAACGGGTGTTGAATTTTGAATGGGACATGCCTCCAATACGTCATCATTTGTGGTCTTGTCCAGCTTGCGGGTCTTGTAGAGCTCTTGCATAAGGTGCTTTGCCTTCTCCACATCTTTTGGTCGATGAGTTGGCTCAGCAGCTTCTAAAGTTCCACCGTCCTGAAGTTGCTTACACAAGAATATGGCGCACACACACATATAACACAGTTATTCAATGAGATACATGAATGAAATTCAAGACATGTTCTTTAATGCTGGCCTTAAATGTTCCTTTTGCCTCATCATCATCTGACCCTAACTCTTTGGACTCCGGTTGCATTTGACTTTTGTCATAGGCAGCATCATCAGGAATCTGGGAATCATTGATCAGGTCAACGGGCTTGGCTACCTCCTCGCAAATTTGAGACTCATTCTCGATCTTCTCATGAGTGGTGGCCTGCTCCTGGGAGTCGGGAATCTCCTGCACTTCTTGTTGTTCTTCACGCTGTTCCTTCTCATCTTTCTCCTCTTTTTGTACTTCCTCCTCTTCATGTTCTTCTTCATCTTCATCTTCAACCGGATCACCGTCCAAGTCCAAGTCCACTTCGTTCTCATCGTCCTGTTCTTCGTTCTGCTCCAGGTCCTCTTGAGAGCCCTGCTCACCCTCTTCGTTCACTTCAAATTCTCCCTCATTGCCTGGATCATATGCAAGTGTCTCCATGTTGTCCATCTGCGACCCTGTTTTCTTAAGGATCCTTTGGCCTATCCACAATTTGATCAACAGATTTGGTAGTTGTCAATTTTGACAATAAAATACATTCCAAAAATTGTGCGCGATTGTTCACACATTCTGTACTTGAATAGTTGTTCCAGCCTTCATGTCCCGTTGTCTTTTCCAACTCCTCCCAAGATCAATTCAGTAACATATTGTTTTCTAGTGAAGACTTTGCTGTGTACCATGTGTACCAATTTTGTAAGAACACACATGTCCTGGGCAGATGCTGATCTCCCTCTTGTTGCTTTCTTCTTGCCAGCTTCTGTAAGCATTCCTTCAGCCTCCAAACTTTAGTTGGAATCAACACCTTTCCGATACTACTTACACCTGCTTATCCATTGAGGTCTCATGAAAGGGGCCTGAAGCTTCGTACGAATTACTTGCTTCAGCTGCGCCATCTTTGTCCTGTGGGACCTGAGCAAACTTGAGTTACCACACCAGAGAAATTGAAGTCAAAAGACCAGTGCCAGACAACTCAAAACAAAACTAGTTTGACTGTCACATTGCCTAGCGTTGGGGTTCTTCTGGAATCTGGTCATGATGTGCGAGATGAAGGCACGCTGAACTCCAGCTTCACATTCTGCCCACCCCTAAGATGATTGTTACAACATTCTGCCCACCCTTAAGATGATTGTTATAACGGTCATTTGTTCAAGATTTATGCAGTGCAAATTGGCATACTTCACGCCCAGTTGCAACATGTTCAGCAAACGCGTCGAATGCCGGGTGAAGATTGTAGTGTTGCGAGCACCAAGCTAGGGCATCCTCACACGTCATGGTTTTTATATTGCAAGTGCATGCGTATATTCCAGCACATCATAGTTTTACATCAACTGTCCTTCATCTCACTCTCGGCCGGGACATGGTGGCTGAACTGTGCGAGAAAGTCCATGCAAAAGTCAAAGTTGATCTGCTGCTCAATCTGCGGAGCATTAGGCACAAGAAGAGACTCCGAAACCAAACCGTTCCCCCCAAAAACAAACACAGACATTCTTAACATGCACCACATGTTTTTCCTTGCCACCTCGTTCTCCTGAATGTTGGTCTTGGTTGCATATCTGATGACAAATGAGAATTTTGGGACCTAAGGTCACGTGAGCCAACACACTCCAAGATTTCAAATTCAACTTCGTGAAGGTTTAAAAAATTGTTGTTCCGAATGTGCTTATAAGTGGCTTCTGGATCATTCTTTGCCATCTTCAAGCGCGCTCTCAACACAGACCTCCTCCGCTGGATGAAGCCAGGTGCATCCAGGAGCTCGGAGTAGAAGACCTGTCAGATCCATTTTATCCATGCATATGTATGCTGAGTGCTGCCACGTCATATCACATCCAGTATCAAATTGATGCAGCGCGCCCGACACCCCCTACACGACAAGACCAACCGTCGGTTCTAACAAATCGAGTTGTGCCTTGAGCAGGCCAATGCGGTCTTCACCACCAAGAGCCATCATGGTCGCACTGAAAAGGGCACTGCTGCCCCGCTCGAGCAGCTCCAGGGAGCAAAGAGACAGGGATTGTCAAGGTAAGTCTATATTGGCCATGCATGGATATGAAATTAAGTTTCAAGATTGGGTTCCACTTCAATTAAACAATAGACAAACCTGTTCCGATTTTGCTTGCATGGCTCAATATGGACTCACCACCAAGTAACTAATGGTTGGTCTCATACAGTGCATGTGCATCAGACGCAGGTGCCTGCATCTTCCAAAGATAACCCACCAGCTCGTCGGAGATGTTCTCTTTCTTCACAGAACCCTGGGCAGAGAAACCCATATGATCCAAGATGATCCAAGACTTTCTTGAAAATGTAGTATTGTGCCAGTGTGCCATCATTGCTCAAAACCTATTTGAGTTCCGGGCTTCGAATGAGGCTTCTTTTGATGCCAACCATTTGATTTTAGGACCTGATTTCCACCAGTCACCAATTCTATCCCACAACACACTGTGCATACAGCTTGAGTCAGAGCTGTCGACATTGGAGAAGAAGATGAGGCCCGCACCCCAATCGCAGACCAAGGATCATGATTGGTCCATCGGTCCATCTTCTTTCCCAGGTACACGTGCATCACCATAGCACGCATATGGCGATGGCGCTCAACCCACCAAAGATCATTGGGTGAAGCAGAGGTTGACTAAGGAGGGTTTTTTGGTCATGGCAGGGGACCAATGAAATCGTGGGGTCATTTGTTGTCCATCTCAAATGTCTCAAGATGACCAATGTGATCTTGGTTGAAGACATGAATACAAATGGCTCCAAAGATCATCAAAGTTGAGGTCCAACATGTCCTGTCCTGGTTCACAACATACCTTTTAAGTGATAAAAAAGGTCGACTTGCCGCAGACATTTTTATTAAG